>JAQPPZ010009444.1:0-273470 GCA_028583015.1 Wollemia nobilis | reverse complement strand
TCATTGCCACCTAAAAGCATTTCTCATTCCATACCAACAAACATCATTTAATAAAACATAACTCATGGAAATATGTAATTTTATAATGCACCTAAATGATATGCAAAGCACGAGTTTCCATGTGCTCGCGAGCCAAATCATCGCTTCTCTTTCTTAATTTTTTCCACTGGCTTACTTCCTTTCATGGACACCTTGCAACTATCCTACACTCACAATAACTATCAGCAGTACCATATTTTATAAGAAAAATATAATTTTATTATTTCTCTATTTTCATTCATTAATTTTGTGAGGAGGATCAATGCACTCTACTATGCTCTTGTGTTTTTGGATGACTTACATTGTTGGCTCTCATTTTTGCACTCTAGTGATAATATCTTAATAACTATTTCACTTATCTTCTTCCTAAGTTATCCAAATGAGCCTCTCTTGAGTAATATAGACCTTTTCTTTTATATAAAACCTTAAATATTATCTCAAGCATTTCTCTTCTTTTACTTGACTTTTAGATCCTTTCACTTCTTTTCTATATTAGACTCTAGGAATTCCATCCAATCTAGGAAGATACTTCCTTTTTTTTTGTTCGACAATATCTTAACTTTCTTATTATTTGAATATATATCAAGGTCATTACAACCTAATTCTTATTCTACTATATTTATTAGGAATATTTGAATGGTTATCAATCCACTACAACTTAGAAGCTAAAATTCTTCTATATCTCTATAGAAAGCTTCTCAAACTTTTGTAGCTTAATCTCTATTGCACTTCCACTTTTATAAAATTGTTAATTTCTTAGATCACATATAAGAACTAAATATGATTCTCCTTCTTACTAAAGAATGCAAAAAACTATGTCAGGGTGGCAATAAATATCTTTGAATGATCAATTATATTGTGTGTTGATTTTACCTCAACCTTAAAATCTATAAATCCTTAGAAAAATTTAATATCAAGGTTGGCTTTATCCCTGAATGATCAACTATATTTAGATTTGATTCACCTTAAATTTTTAATCTACAAAAACATCAAACTTTCAAATTAATGTTAAGGTTGGGTTTATCCCTAAATGACCAACAATTATTTAGTTGGTTTAGCTTTCTATTAATTTAGCTAGGTCCTAGTCTTCACTGGTTTTTCTTTAACCTAGTAGATAGGTCCTAACCTCTTCTACTCAATATAACCTTTAAAAATAGAGTTTGAGTCACACTACCTTCAAAGAAGATAGGTTCTTAATCGACCTTATCAAAATAGAAAAAGCTAATTAATAATAGTGACTTCAATAAACTCTATCATGTTGGGACAAATCCTGGTAGAAGCTCTGATACTACTATTGGTATTTTCAGCCTTATATTACCATAAAATATCATAGGTTATATCACACAGGTCTTTAATATATAATATCCACAATATATAAAATTCAAGATAATAATATGAGTAGAATAATGATAAATTTAATATGTATATCTAGTTTATAATAAATCAAATAACATTTATTTATATTCAAAAATATGAATGTAAATAGTCATAATCATTCATATACTATGTATGAAGAAAAACATACAATATTAATTGCTTAAATGTATACAAGCTTTATTGCTTCTCTTCTATTACAAATTGAACTAGCAATACTTGACTTATTGTCCAATTTGCTTTCCTTTGGATCATTGTCTCCATAATGTAGCAATAGCGATGTGACTCTTTAGATACTTGACTATTGCTTTCCATATGCTAAGTCTCATGACTCTTGAATTATCAACTTACCACTTGCATATTTGATGAACACTTAACTTTATAATACTTGCACACCTATACATGACTCTTACACTTCTACTTGCACTCCTAATCTAGGACACTTGTGCATATATTTACATTACATATTTGCACTCTTACATACAAGATACTTGTGCACATTTATTCAACCTACACTTGCACTAACTTACATGATACTTGTGTATTTACTACACATTCACACTTACATAAAAGGGGAAATACAACTCACACTCTAAAATATAGAATTAACTCTAATCTACTATTTACAAATGTATCATGAAGGTACCATGGGCGTACATTATAATATGTTAAATAATATAATATAATCCAACATGCTTAGCTTGATGAGGGTGCACAGTAATGGGAAGAATATTATTTGCCTAGGACCCACTCAATTTATATTTAAATTTATTACCTTGCAGAACCTTCTCTCAGCATCACTCACTTTGGAGTTGATGTTTGTGTTCAAGGACACCTCATCATTTTACGCTAAAGAGAAGCAATAATAGATATTGAGCCAAGTGTATAATAATTCATTTTGAGAGAGTGTTCAGGAAATTTGCAATGTAATTGTAATTTGTGTTGAGTTCCAATTTAAATTTCAAAATCTTATTATATACTTGAGTATTACTTTTCATACATTTTTATTTCTTACTATTTAACTACAGGTGACAGAACCCTTGGTAAGGGTTCTTTGCCTTATAGATAGTGAACAATTGGCCATGGGTTATTTGTATGATGTAATAGATAGAGCCAAAGAGATCATTCACAATTATTGAAGTGGTAATCTACACAAATTTGAAGCAATTAGCCACATTGTTTAGAAGATATGGACAAAGAAACTATGTCAACCTATTCATGTCATGGGGTGCTTCTTGAACCCAAAATTCTTTTATAGTGGTAGCCTATATGGTAGTGAAGAGGTCTAAGAAGGGTTTTATACTTATGCAAAGATGATGATAGAAAAACATTGACAAACACTACCTTATCCTTAATGAGTTGCAGTTGTATAAAAGTACATGAAGGAGCTTGTTTGTCACCATTTGCTATGGAAACAAGGCCAAGCTTACGATTAGGTAATACCTTTGAACTTTTAAAGTTTAAGATTTTCTATTTTTTATATATATAGTTAAAATTCTTGCAGTATAGCATTGTAAATTAATGCCTTGAAAATTATCATTTTTTATAGATTTATGTTGGGAGGATTATGGCTCCAGAATGCTTATCTTGGAGAAGATGGTTGTTCGCATCTTGAGTCAGCCTTGTATTACTTTTGGGTGTGAGCACAATTGATCTCTATTTTAGGCCATACACATCAAAAAGTGTAGAAGGTTGAGCCAAGAGCACCTTAATGACCTTGCATTTGAGCAATACAATCTATAAATTCATACAAGACAAGTGAAGAGTAGTGAATCTTACAAGGCAATTCAACTGGATGAGCTAGATCCACTATCTATTGGATTAACAACAGTTCTATGGATCATGGGTTTAATATAGAAGACACTTAGGCATGTGAGGAAGAAGCAAACCATTTAAGAGGATTAAAGAAGATATATCATGATGATACCATTCTTGAGTAGTTTCTAATTTTCCCACTAGTTTAGAGCCAATGCCAACCATCAAGTACAAGGAGAAAAGGAAAAACTAAAAAGCACTTTAAAAATTACTTTACATATGATAATATTACATTTTAAAATTGTATTTGCCATTTAGACTGAATTGCTATTCTATAAACTATAATTATACTCATGAATAACTAGTGTAAAATCAACTCTTCAATTATTACTTAATTTTTTTGGTGTGTTTATTAGAAAATTTTCTTCGGTTTTTTTTTCTGAGTTTTCTTAAGAATTTTTCCGATTTTTTTATTCGAATTAAGATTTAAAACAATGCTTGAGACGTGATCTTACTTTTAGATCCAATGAAATATTGGTTTCAGATGATTTGAGAACTTTTGGGTGAGAAAGTGAAAGTCTTTCCTTACATAGAAATAAACTTTGAGTTTGTTAGACCCTTACGTTTTTGTGAGTTGGATTTGAGATTGTTTGACCCTCACATTTTTGTGAGTTGGATTTATGTCTAGCTTATCTTTTTCTGGATTTGGCGATGTTACATGCATGTTTAATCCGTGCATGTTTGATTTCGAAAGTATATATCAGTACACACCAGGGTTTTTCTTCTTGGATACACCTATCGAGTATTTTCCACCCACATATACGTGGCATCCAGAACGACTAAAAACGACACCAGAAACCTACACCTCTAAAGACACTTAGTACTTTGACTCTCGTATGAAAGGAGAAGGAATTTTTACTTAAAAACCATGAATAGAAACAGTCTTTCTCATTCAATTCCAAGTTCCATGTTCCAAATCAGCTGTTAACTAAAATCTGAACCCTTGTTGCTTGATCGCTATGGAAACTGAGGAGGATGCGAGATCAAAACCAATTTCTCAAGACGTAATAAAAATTCCTTCTCCTACGCTTCAAATGCATGAACAGACCTAATACCAAATGGAATCTAAAGTTGCCTGAGAGATTGTGGTGGAATCATAGTATTAATGATATTACTGTAAGAGATGATGCTATCTCCCACGTCATTGCTTGGCGTGTCATATACCGTAATGTAACATCGCAGTCAAGGTATTCAAACATGTATTGTGGGCATTCAAAGCTGCAGTGCCAATATAGAGTCACTTTCAATCGAATTTGTGGAGTCAGTTTCAATCGAATTTGGATTTCATTTTGAAGAGAAGTTTAGCACTTGGTGCAGTCTCAGACCTCTTATATTGAATTGCATTTGGAAGAGCCGCTGCTATATAGTCTTCCGTGAGTGCCTTTTGCCTTTGTCACTCCTCACGGACAATGTATATATTGATTTGCTCTGGCAGCTCGTTGATGCCAACAGTATTTTTTCCCTGCAATGAATCCTCTGGTGACAGCCAGTTTTGAGCTCTCCATTCATCTGACCGTCTACAACACCAAACCTGCACTACTCTTCTGCTATTGAATAAGTGGTTTTTAAAGTTGAAATGATCTATTGCATTCTTAAACAACCTTTGCAAGACCATGCTGTTTGCATTGAACCTTTTCCATTTCTAGGATTAAAATTAAGACGTACTAAGTTAATGTATTATGTATATATACATATTGTTTAATATAAAAATATGAGGGCAAGAGAGATTTGCTTGTCAGCTTGTACATATATTGGCTAGTACACAGCTACCGATATATATATATAGAGAGAGAGAGCGTGGACATCTTGGACAAGAAGGTAAATAACATATATATTGTAAAGCAATGCTATCCTGGTATACAGGATTGAACGAAAACAAACCAAAAAGACATCCAGTAAAAGCCATTTATATTTGGTAGTTTGTTAATAAAAAATAATGGTAGTAGCAAATGTGTCTTATGCACTGCCTGCAGTCAAATATATATGAGAATTTCATCTTATGCACCAGATGCAGTCAAACAAATATGGTAATTTCATCTTGTGTGAAATTACAAGGGAAACCAGTTTGAAAATGGTAGAGTCAGTTAAATGATAGCGCAGACCACTTGCACAATCTGCGTACAGGTTGATCCCTTCGTCTTCAACGTCCTGTTACAAAATGTTAGGTTAATATTAAAACACCGCTAGCGTTTATTTTAGATTTGATGAATTTCAACTGCAACCCCTGCTTCAAAAGTTTTGTCTCTCTTAGCTGAAAACAATATTGTAGTACTATCGAGAGTGGTACGTTCTAATCTCACAAAACGAGAAACAGATGTTCCCTCCAAAATTTTGACTTGCATGGGATACAATAAATGCATGTGCTTGTACATTCTAATTGCAAGGATCTATCTATTTTTGGTACAGAGAAAAATGAATTGAATTTAGCTAGCCGAAGGTAATTTTTTTTTATCAGGGTTAAAATACGTCAAGGAAAGATAGTGTTCAAGAATCATAAAAGCAGGACGGAGATTGTAGAATCTGAAAATCAGAGATCAGAAGAAAGATCAGTACCTCACATTTCGTCTTGATTTTTTTCATCCGGTGCCAGCCCGGAGTGCAGGTAAGGGAAAGAAGCTCACTAATAAAGCAATGTAAGATTATCAGTTTTACGGTGAATCAAACAGAAAAACATATCAGTGAATTGACGTAAAGTTTAGCTTACGTTTTTGGCCGCTCTACTGAAAGCTTGTCTGTGACTTATACCAGGATTACCAGCTTTAATCCTTTGAATCTCCTCTCTGCAACACGCTTAGCAGGCGATGTTTTCATCAGAGAAAGGAATAGTTAGTACGCCTAGGTGCAAATCTTAAACAACAATTGATAATAAGGTTGTGTCCGTGGGTCCTAATCTTAATTTTATACCAGAGAATTAAAACCTCACTTGATAAAGCGGTTATAAGCAGTTGGAACCCTATGCCTTTTCCCTGGAGCTGCATGATAAATAAAAACAAACCCTAATGATTCTAAAACAAGGCCTGGTATAAAATTATAAAATTGAAAACAAAACATCTATCTTGCATTTTGAGAGTTGTCTATACCTCTCTCGATTCTTGTAGTTGATTCTTCTTTCCTTTCATTGCAGGAAGGCATTGCCACATGGTTTACGTCTTCACACAAGGGGCTGTTTTTCTGATTTATTGATAATCACACATTCATATTGACGCACTTTAGACATAACCCATGAGTGAGGAAGGTTAACCCACTACAATCTCACATTGAAAAATATTAAAACATTTGCTCTTGATTGAAAACGATAGAGGGCGTTGGATTCATGGTGCTGGAAACAAACAAGTCATATCCTATGCTCAACATAGAGTGCATAGGTGTTATGGTTATCTCCATGTTTTTCTACCTTGTTTAACACAGGATTCGTATTGGAGCTGGAGGCCTGGTCCAAAGTGAGTGGTAGACGTGGCTGTGGCTCCAAGCCTTTGAGGTTAACCCATAATAGATCGGTGCAATGTCCGCATTTTACTGTCACCTCCTTGAATAAGCTATTGCGGGGAACGCTCACCTGGTTAATAGTTATAGTTAGTACACTGGCATTATGAATTTATTTTATTCTCTTATTAGCAATCTACACATCAGCAGATCTAGTGAATGGTTTTTCCTTTCAAACATGAAACATGTGTTGACATTGTTAACAGGCCTCGGTATCTCATAACAAGATTTTAAAACCATACAAGTGACTATTTTGTATTGGGAAGAGCATGTTCATTAACAAAAATATTATTAGTATTTATTATTTTACAGTCAACTAAGTAAATTTCGATGCAACAGTTGGATTTTGAATATTTAGATAAATTTAACACACCCTCTCACAAATATTGGTAGATAAACATAAAGTAGTTCATAATCCCCATGTAGGGTAGATGCACCTACATAACGAGGGTTTCAAATGGTGGGTATAACAGTGAGATACTTACTCCATTTCATATTCATGAGAAGTAGCAGCACACACAGAAAACAATGACAAATCCGCACACAATTGACGAAAGTTTAAACTTAAACCAAAACAAATTAATTCGGAGGATCTTTAAGACAGCTCTATTATAGGCTAACAGACGACGCAGGCGGAGGCAAATAAGAAATAGGGTTTATATTGAAAACAGAGGAGGGCACCCAAATGCTCTGTTGAGCTTACATCTGCGGACATTGCCGCCTGCGGAATACTTCCGCCCAAATCCCAACTGGATTACACAGGGGGTTCTGTGCTAAAGAGCAGCAAGAACCCCCAAAGCTCACACTGAGCAACTACTCCGATCTGCAGCGACACTGCTGCAGAATCGAACCTGCTAAACTGCAGGGAAACTGGGGCGGCTGCCCAGATTACCGAATACGTGCCCGAGGCTTCTATTTATAGTTGCAGAGGTCTCAGGCTGGCTTGGCAGGAATATCGAGGCCAGCCTGGAGGCATACGGAGTTCACCTACTCCCTGTTGGTCACGAATCTGCCACAGGAAAGGATTTTCTATAAACTATGCACCCTAGACCCGGCCAACATTGAAAGGTTGGGAGAAAGAAATGTCTCCCAGACCAATCTCCAGAGAGGGCTGGTTCCCTTACTATTTCTAAGCTCGATTAAGACTAAAGTTACTGGAAAGGAATTATAAATGTGCAAAAAGAAACGGGAAATACACGAAAGAGATGGGAAATATGGCCATAGGCCGAACTTATATGATCAGGGAAAGAAACTCAGCAAGAATCTAACTTCAAGCGCATAAACAACATATAATGATAAAATACAACATAATTCACTTACGACCTTGCGTAGACAACCTTCAGGATTGCATTCCAGAACTCATTTCCTTATTAGCAGTATTCAAACTCAGATGCAGAATTGAAATCTAACAGCAAATTAGAAAGATGAGCACAACTGAGAAATGCATGAAATAGAAGGAAATCATTAGAAAGACGCTTGCAAAATCAGAGGCCAAATATCTCTTTCATTCATGCAATGAACTTGAAAGCTTTCAGCAAAATGTCTCTCAAACTCTCGATCCCTTTTTCTGAGATCTACATTGATTTATATAGAAGTCTTGCTTCTTTACAACATTTAAAACTTGCAACGAACTTCCTCGAGATCTACAACATGTGCAACGAAAACAAGGAAATCATCCCCTTAAACCAGCCTCGGAGAAACCAGAAATTCAATGAAACAAGGAGTCGGTCGTCTTCATTAAATGGTCGTTCTTGAAACATGCTTGAACCGTTAGAAAAATCACGAACAACAGCTTTGGATAATGGAAATATTTAATTCTGGTGACTTGGACACGTTCTTCTACCTTGCCCGCATTGGAAAGCAGCAAAACATTTAATTATGGGGTGCTTTTAATCGTTGGAAATCGCAAAACTTCATCGGGCCGTTTGAACTGCTTTCTAGCGCGAAACTGTAACAGGTCGCGAAAACGCGACATGTCACAAAATCGCGACGTATTTCTGCTCCATACACTTTGTCACTTTGGAACCGCGAAAACCATCCATGTCACGAAATCGTGACGTATTCGGCTCCTTTGGCTCCTTCGCTACCTTAGCTCGCGAAATGATGCATCGCGAAATCGTGACATTCCGTACCATTTGGATACGTCTTCATCCATGTTGTTCTCTTCACTGTTTTGAACCGCGAAAATGCGACAAGGCACGATTTCGCTACACTTTCTCCCTTTTGGCTGTGTCTCACTTATACGTCACGAAAACAAGACAAGTCACGCTTTCGCTACGTTCTCCCATCGACATCTTTGTTTTATCTTCTAAGTCACGAAAATCAAACAAGTCGCGAAATCGCTACACTATCTCGCCGCTGCTCAATCTTCTCTTCTAAGTCGCGAAAATCCGACATGTCACGATTTCATGACAATTTCCATCCACTCTGTACGGTCCAGCTTCTAACCCGTGAAAACATGACACTCTTGCCTCAAGTGGTTCTTCAATCTCCATCATGTCGCGAAATCGCGACAGGTTCTATCTCCTTGGACTTTGTTGCTTTTGAACCACGAAAATTCGTCATGTCGTGAAATCGTGACGTTTCGTACAATCTGGCTACCTCCTCGCTTCCTCTTCGTGAAAACGCGATGCGTCACGAAATCGCGACAATTTTTTGCACTTTGTCCTTCCTTGCCCAATGTGTCACGAAATCACGACGTTTCCCTGTGTTCTCTACTGTTACCACTTCCTGTCGCGATTTCGCGACGTCTTCTTCGTGCTTGGTCTCATTTTCAAAAGTGTCACGAAATCACGACGTCGTTCGTGCCTTAAACTTTTCTGTCCACCTTGACCGCGAAAATGCGACGCGTCGCGATATCGCGACGGTTTTACATTGTCATTACCTTGGGCTCAATTATGTCACGATTTCGTGACAATTTCTAACATTATGCTCCCTGGTCATCGCAAGTCGCGAAAACGTGACATGTCACGATTTCGCGACAATTTTGCTGCGCTGCCCTCGTTGACCACTTTGACCGCGAAAATCCAACACGTCGCGATATCGCGACGGTTTTACCCCCTTGCTGTCGTTGACTACGTTGACCGTGATTTTGGGACACGTCACGAAATCGTGACATTTTTTGACTTTGCTTCTCTCTCCTCAATAGACCCGCGATAACGCGACATGTCGCGATATCGCGATGGTTTTCAAACTGTGCTCTCCATGCTGCTTTTTGTCGTGATTTCGTGACAGTCTTCGGACTTAGCCTTTTTTTGCATCAAAACCTGTAAAGGAGTGAGAACTTCAACATCTCATGCATGAATAATCAACAATCAAAATAATGTGGCAAAAATGCCAACATTCTTGGTGGCTCATGGGGTATACAGTTCTACTGTATGCACGAATCCCAGGCCTCGAATCCATTGGGCAACAGAGTCAAGAAAAACTGAGAACAAAAAGCTGGCTGATGGGGTACATCTCGGCGGACTGCTGCAACAACTCTTGCTGAATTACTGAAAACTCAAGGAATCTGTATTTGGCTTAGCTGACCAGGTGCTGTAAAATAATCTCCATGAAAGCACCAGAGGTTGCAAAAATGGAAATGAATGAAATAAGTGGAGTGAGGACTATGGAATATGGAAATGATAAATGATGGAATAATGGAATGGAGGGAGTGATGCGGTAGATACAGTAACAGAGTGCTTCTGTGCTACCAGCTACTATGAAAGGGAAATGGAGGTGAATGGAATGGAAGGAGTGAAGTGGTGGAATGGAACCGATAAATGCTAAAACAACAATGAAATTAGAAGAAAAGGAAAAGAAGAAACGGGAATAGTAGGAAGGGAAAAAGAAACAACAGCAGTGGCTTGATTACTTGCAGAAGAAAAAGGAGTAGGAGAAGAAGGGAATAAAGAGGGGAAGGGAAGAAATAAAGAGGAAGCCACTAACTGCTGGGGAAGGAAGAAGAAAAAAGAAAGAAATACGTACCTACGGGCTCGCATGCAAAAAGAGCCGAAGTTGACAGAGGAAAACAATACTTTTTTTTTCTTTTTCTATTTTTTTTTTTTTTTTTTTTGCTATGTACAAGGTGATACTGGACTCACAGTTCATGGAGTGTAGGCTTTCAGATGAAAGTCGTTCACCGAAATAGGAAGTGGGCTGCCATCCAAATCTTCCAGATGAAACGAATTTGCTGCACCAGCACTGACAATGCGGAACGGGCCCTCCCACAGAGCATCAAACTTCTTGTGCTTCCCAGGCTTGGCTTTCTTTTCATTCCATTTCAGGACCAAATCACCCACCTTAAGCGGACGATTAGTGGAATTTTTATGGAACCACTTTGAAATAACTTGTGTATGCTTAGCAAACTCCTCATAGGCCAAAGAACGTTGCTCTTCCAACTCTAACAACTGAGCCAACCGCATATCCATGGAATCTACATCTGCTTCATCATCCTGAAATCCCTGCAATTGCTGCAATACTGGCAACTCTAGATGAACAGGCAACCTTGCCTCTTTTCCATATACCAGGGCATATGGTGAAGTCTTGATAGACTTCTTGATTGAGATTCTATCTGCCCATAAAGCTTGATTCAACAGAAGGTGCCATGATCTCTTGTTATCCCCCAAAGATCTCTTTAAAATCCACAGCAAGTTCTTGTTTGTGGACTCTGCCAAGCCATTTCCCTGAGGGTAATAGTTAGAGGATGTCTTCAAGAAAACACCATACTTATTTGCAAATTCAGCTAGCTCAGCTCCAATAAATGGAGTTCCGTTATCTGTAATAATAGCATCAGGAATGCCAAAACGTGTAATCAGCCCTTCAATGAAAGAAATCACCACCGCTTGATTTGCAACCCTGGTTGGAATAGCTTCAGACCATCTCGTAAAATAATCTATAGCTGTCAAGATATATTTGTGTCCAGCTAAAGAATTCGGATCAATAATCCCAATAAAGTCCAATCCCCACTACTGAAAAGGTGCTTCAACTTGAATTGGATGCAAGGGCAATGATGCATTTCTAACCCTTCTTGTATACCTCTGACATTTGTCACATGCTTGGGCAATCCTGAAAGCATCTGTGAACAAGGTGGGCCAATAGTAACCAGCCCGAATAATTTTTAAAGCCATTGGTCTACCTGCATAGTGTCCTCCTGATATGCCAGAATGAAACTCCTCCAGGAGTCTAGCCTTCTCTGATTCCTTGACACACCTTAAAAGAACGCCATCAATGTTCTTGAAAAACAATCCTTCGGGCAGCAACACATACCTGAGAGCTTGCAGACGAAACCTTCTCCGTTGTGAGGCATTTAACTGTGAAGGGCATCTACCAGTTGTGAAATAGTCAATGAGGTCATCTGCCCAATCTTGTTCTTGAACTAGGAGATTCATCAGATTGTTATCTCTAGCAAGATCATCTACTTGATAATCAACTATCCCAGATGCTGCAGTCTTTGCTAAGTGCTGGCATAAGGCCTTACCCCGCACTAGCTTGGTGGGATGAATCTCAACATCAAATTCTTGAATTTTGGTGACCCAACCTACGCGTTTATCACCCATCTCACCCTGAATGATGAAATTCCTTACATCGGGATGAATAACATAGATGACTGTCCTACTCTGAGATATGAAGTGCTTGAATTTTTTAAGAGACTTCATGACAACATACACCTATTTTTCAATGAAATTATACTTTGCCTCATGGGGTAAGATAACCTGACTAAGGAAAGCAATGGGCCTTTCATTCCCATCATCTCCCTTCTGTGTGAGTACTGCGGCATAGCTTTCATCTTCCCCCACTGCATACAGAATGAAATATTTTGAATAATCTGGATTAATTAATACAGGAGCCTGCGCTATTCTGTCCTTAATTTCCTGGAATGCCTCCTTCCTCTGAGTTGTCCATTTAAATTCTGCATCCTTCTTCAACAACTCAGTCATGGGCTTGACAACCTGGGCAAAATCAAAAATGAATTTCCTGATGAAATTAATCTGCCCAAAGAAAGACTGCAACTCTTTCTTATTGGCAGGGAGCGATAGTTTCTTCAATGCTTCGACTCGAGATGGATCAATCGCCAAACCATCTTCTGAAATGACATGCCCTAAGAGTTTACCTTCCTTCACTACAAAAATCGACTTCTTTGGATTAATGGAAATACCAAACTCTCTACATTTTCCAAAGATTTGCCTCAGATGAGAACAGTGATCTTCCCGTCTATGTGAAAAGACAGTCATATCATCAAGATAAATAACAATAATCTTGTTCAAAAGCTCCTCAAATGCAATGTCCATGGCTCTCTGGAATGTGGCCCCAACATTTGATAATCCGAAAGGCATTCGTTGATAAGCAAAAGTGCCCCACTTAGTTGTGAATGTTGTCTTGTACTGGTCCTCATCCCTAACCCAAATCTGGTTATATCCGAGAGAATCCGATCCAGCAGTGAAAAATGCTGAGCCCCAGCAACAACATGCAGTATCTGATCAATGCGAGGCAAGGGATAGTGATCTTTCAGAGATGCACGGTTCAGATTTTGAAAATCTACACACAGTCGTATGTCTCCATTTTTCTTTCGAACCGAAACCAGATTAGCAACCCAAGTCGAGTGCTTAACCGGGTATATAATCTTGGCTTGCAACATTTTCACAAGTTCGGCCCTCATGAGAGTCTCAATATTTGGGTTCACTGGTCGCTGCTTTTTCCTGAAGGGTCTGACTCCTTCTTCCAACTCAATGGTATGTTGAACAATCTGTTTATCATATCCCCTCAGATCCTCATAACTCCAGGCCACAATATCGAAAAATTCTTGACACAGTTGCCTGATTTCTTGCAGTTCATCAGGAGTAGAATCAGTCCCAATCTTAATGACCTTATTGGGTTCTAATTGCAGCTCCATATACTCTTTCTTATCGATCTCAATCCGATGTTTCTTAGACCGATCATGCTGATCAAACAAACTTTCTAGAGTGATAAGACCTTTCGAAATATGATTATTCCACAACTGAATCAAACCTTCGGTTTCTTCGTGCTCCAAGGTTCTTCCTTTGATGGTGGCGACTTCTTGAATCAAAAAGTTAACAATTTGCTCATCACTCTCGAAGACTTTCCAGAAAGTATCTTTGTCTGGGACACTAGGCCTGTACACCATCCTTACTGTCTTTGGCTTCTTGACTACCTGCTCAATGGGAGAAAAATTTGCTCCAAGAGATGCTAGAAGATCTGCATGCTTATTCAGCTCTCGAGAAATAGCTTGAATATTCATAGTTGTGAAAGACTCAAACAGGTCCCAAACTTGGTTGCGGTATGCTTTGAGATAATGCTGCTTGGAAATACACTTGTTTGTTACTTGGTTTACAATCAACTCAGAATCACCAAAAATCTGCAACTGTTCGATTCCCAACTTTCTTGCCTTTTTCAAGCCTAGGCATAATGCTTCGTACTCGACAGCATTGTTAGTACAATTCCAAGTAAGACGGTATGAATATGTTCTTTGCAAACCAGAGGGAGAAATCAAAACAATACCTGCTCCTGCACCATTTTTGCATCTTGCCCCATCAAAGTATAACTTCCATAGTTGATCCATGACAGAGCTCTGATCATCTTGGTTAGGAAATACCTGCATTGTGCCATCCTCGGGTTTTGTGATAGAATAACAACCGATTTCGGTTTCCAGCATAGCATTGAAATCAAGCATGGAAAACTCGTCTTCCAACTGAAGCTCGTCTAAAACCTCATTCATCAAATCAGAACCCTCTAACTCTTCGGTTAGCATGTTAATATACTGCATGGTCTTTCTTGCTTCATCCAACCTTTCAATATGAAAAGAGGAAGGTTTTTCATTCTGAATCCGGAGTCTTTTACCTTTGAAAGGGATTTCCAAGTGGGAATAATCCAGTGCAAGGTAACCTCCCAACTTTGCAGTAAACTCTCTGGATAAGCACATACTGAAATACGGTTCTAGATCCACCACAACTATCTCCTGAATGACTGTAATCTGAGGCATAGTGTGTAAAACAATCGGGACATCCTTGATTACACCCATCATTTTCATAGGAGTACCATCTAACTGCAAGACTCCAGGGCTACTTCGTGTATATTCCATACCCATAACTTCGCAAACTGCCTTTGGCATGACAGTTGTAGCGGCTCCAGAGTCGATCATGCAGTTATGTACGATCCAACCCTCTATTTGTAATGACAGATAAAATGGGGGTGGTCTATTTTTACCAGTGATAGAAGTGGTTAAGGCTTGAGCATAAATTGTCTAGGTAGAACCCTTTTCACTATCCTTCATAGATTTCAAAGATTCTTGCAATAAATCTACCTGCCCAGGCAATTGCAATGCATCGTAAAGACTAACCTTAGCTGGGGTCTTCTTCAGTTCTTCGACAATGTTGTATGCAACCACAGCAGATTCCTTCTTTTCAATGGGGTGATCATATCTGCTCTGATACTGTTGGGTGGCTTCTACTCTCAACCTCTTTGTCAATGAAGGGTACTTCAGCTTTTCTCTAGCTTGCTCCTCTGCTTCTGATCTTGCCTGTGCAGTTGCGGCCTTTTCTTGTGTTCTGTGTGGAACAGGATCTTTCGAAAAAACAGGCGCATCTAGTTTTGATGCTTGCATAGGAGTTTTCACTATTTTTTTCAAATCAGCTGGCACTTTTAATGGCTCTAGCTCAGCAGGATCTACTGTAACAGGCTTCTTTCCAGTCCTTGTGAGAACCGAAACTTGCTCTTCCAATGGAATCATTAAGCTATGGCCTGCCTCAGAGATCATATTGACTTGCCCTCCCGAAGAACTAGCAGCCAATGTCTGCACATAATTCAAATGAACCATGCAAGTGTCTTCTCCATGGGGATCATTGCATGTCGAACACCAATATGTTCTTTCAGCAAGGACTACATCTTCATTTGCCAAAACAGTCAGGTTCTTCTCGGGTGCTTTGCTTGTTGAAGCAGCTTGTTCTCTAGTAATCGACGGAGGTTGAAATCTCCTTGGCTAGAAATCTCGCTCAGCTTGCTTCCTTTCAATAAGCGTGATCTTATTACCCATTGCTCTTATTGCAGAATTGGCAGATTTTACCTCTTGCAAGAGTGTTGTATAAGGATCAGGATTTACAGGTGCAGGAGGTGCTGGTAAGGGCAAAGGTGCTGGTGGTGCCGATAATGCTGGGAATGAAGTGGAAGCAGGGAATGGCAGAATGCTGGGTGCAGGCAACTGGGGATTTGTTGAAGTAGACAGCTGAGGAACTGGTATAGGTGCAATTTGAGGTGCACTGGAATTCCATGATGGAACAGGGTACATAGAAGACATAGATTGCGAAAAAGAACTAGGATATAAATGTTGTGGAATATCAGGTAAAATGGGCATTGCTACCTTTGGGGGAAGCCTATCGATTGCAATCAAGTCTACCTCCGCCTTTTGTGCTTGCTCGAACAGTTTCGAGAAGGTCATCACATTGGACTGCCTGATCGCCAAGCCAATGTCTGTATTGAACGCTCGGAGGTAGTAAAACGTAGCTTGCTCAGGGGTAGGGCGAAGTCCTTCAGGTACTCGCTACCAGCTTCTGGTGAAACGAACATTGAAATCTGCTATTGCCTCCTGCGGGTGCCTCTGGATTGCGTTAAACTGATGCAACAATGAAAATGGGTCAGCCTGTTCATGAAAATTCTTCACTAACAATTCTCCTAGCTGATCCCAGGATGCAATAGTGCCTGGTTGCAGAGATCGATACCAGTACAACAATTTTCCTCTCAAGGATAACACTAATAACTTCACCATCACATCCTCGTCCGTTATATCATGAATGGCTGCCAGAGAAGCTACATCATGAATATGTTCGTATGCAGTCTTTCCCATACCATCATAGGTTGGCAAGGCTTTCAAAGCAGCCTGGGAACTGGATTTTGAGCCTGCAAATTCAAGGATGTGGATCCTTTGGTCAGCTCCTCCGCTCGTTGGCCCTTGGCAGCTAGACATTGAGTCTGAAGGTGCCCTTGAGTGCGATAGTATGAACAAAAGGTGGGTCTATTATCATACTCGATGGCTTATCTCTTGATGAAGGTTGATCCTAATCGTAGGTTGATGAAGGACAGGAGCTCGGAGTCCAGGTCTGCTAGCACATAGAACTGAGTCTGGGTCAGTCTGGACCATACTTTAGTGGGGAATCAATGGAGACCAATTCTCCAATGGACTATGCTATCCCTTTGATAACATTTTCATGCTAGAAATGAAGAGGAATGCTGGGAAGCCTTACCCAAATCAAAACAATGTTGATATTTTGGGTATCCGGGTTGAAGTCATTTCCCCACTTCCAAAGAAAGAGGCTCCTGCACCCCAGTAACCATGGTCCTCCTACCAGGATTTTGCAGTAATCCTCCCGGTTGTTCAGGATGATGGCAAAGAAAACTCAAGTTAGTGCCACAATCTCCATGTTTCTAGAGATTCACCACTTGGAGAGAGCCCATTTGCTGATGGATTCCATTTCTGGGTGTCCTCCTATGAACTTGCCATTTAGGGTAAACTTTTTGAATTCCAAAAAACTATTTAGGACCTCACTAGGGATGTCCAAATCCTCGCCAGATGGAAATAGTTCCTAGGTAAAGCAGCTATTTGGGGTTGCATGGATTGCCACCATGTGGGCATAGGATCCTCTCACATTAGGGTTGGGTGCCCCCTTTTGGTCTCCTTTGTCCGGGGGGTCCTTGTCTTTCTTTTTCGATCCGTCATGTTGACCTTCTGCTGTCAGGTGCACTGATTCATCCCCGCTGGATCCCATATGACCTTCGTCCATCTCACTGGTATTCCTACCTCCTGTCGACGAGACGAATCCTTTCTCACATTCTGCCGCGTGGATCCTTCTTCGCTCTCCTTCATTGTTTTTCAAGCCAATCGAAGTTCTTTTCATTTTCAATCTATATATATATATATATATATATATATATATATATATATATATATATATATATATATATAAGTGAAGTAGGACAAAATTAGTAGACCAATTGGTTTTACTTTAGTATTTTTTAGCTTCACTCCAAAGAAATATTTAATAAAATAGAATAGAAATTTGTTTCCTATATAAAATAATTATAAAGTTTAACCTAAAATATTTTATTTATTTATTTTGTTCACAAAAACACACACCATCATGTTGAGACCAGTGATTCCCCATTATGTACATAAAAATCAGGTTGTTTCCCTAAAAAAAGTAGAAATAAAACTAATTATAAAGTTTAACCTACAATAATTTATTCATTTACTATGTATATCATATCACTTTAATAAAACATCGAAAATACGGCTCATCTTGAATCATTGGGCTTTATATTTAAAATTAATATTAAATATATTAATTTTTATAAATATTTATTATTTATAAAAAATAATATTTATTTATTTAATATATATATATTTTTTTGTATATTTATATATATTTTTTTAGAAAAATATTTATGAATTACATCAACAACCATCCTCAAGGGGTTTTAACAAAGAAACAACCATCATCTTAGTCATTAGGGCAATCGTCAAAAAAAAAAAAAAAAATAAATATATATATATATATATATATATATATATATATATATTTGATCTGGTTATTGTGGAAAACCTCTATGGCCTGCACATAGGGTTGAGCAATCGTCTCACAACATCCCTTCTAATGTCGAGAGCTATACTTATCAATAGAGAATTTAACACAAAGCCACCACACACCCACCCCCTCACACACTCACCCATGCTCTTTGAACCTCCCACCCCCTCACACACTCGCCCACGCCCTTTGAACCTCCCACCCCCTCACACACTCGCCCACGCCGCAATTTGAACCTTGAAAAAATATTTAAATATTATTATAGAATCAAGAAATAAATGATTTTTTTTTAATTTAACAAATTTATTTTTGAAGAGTTGTCTTGGTCTGAGAAACCATCACCAAGGAGTTCTACACTATCAAAATCAAATCACCTCACGCTCGGGCGTGGCCGCACCACAATTAGATTTTGGGTATCCAATGTGTGTTTGGTAGAGTGGAGATTTGAATCAGGGCTCTCCTTGTAGTGTACAGAACTTGTTGTAGTTGCTCCTCCCAACCTCACCCTCACACTACAACACTTGCTGTAGTTGCTCCCCACCCTACCCTTATTGCCCTACCCTCTCCAACTCACCTACAACACCCAGGTAAGAAATAAATGACTTAAATTATATTAATTTCCAATCTATTTAATACATTTTTATTGAAATATTTATTTAACACTTTATTAATATAAACATAATTTATTAAATATTTTTAATGTAATAAAGTTTTTTAACTGTAACTATATTATATTACCAGTAACAACCTCCCTTCCGATTGAAGGACAGTACAAATTTAAGGATCAAGCGAATAGCACCAGAATCTTATGACTTCGTCTGTCTTGAACATGCCCTTGAATCAACGGCATTCTCCCACGCTTTTTGCGGACGTTCCAACGAAGGAAAATGGACAAACTACTTCATCTGTCTCGAACAAATGCCCTTGAATCAACGGCATCCTTCCCCGCTTTTTGCGGACGTTCCAATGAAGGAAAATGGACAAACTTCGATGCAATTCAACTGGACCGCAATAAAAGCTAATTTCCTACATTTACAAATAATCCGAGTTTTCCTTGTTAATCTTCCAACCCACACCTCTGAAAGCAGCCTAACTGCTATGCTAACAAGCTATCTGTGATCTGTCGATTTTTACTGTAACCTCAGATCTCTGTAAAGCCTAGCAGCTCCTCCATTAATGTAATGTTCGGCAAGGTTATAAATATTAGCATGGAGTGGGGTAGGGTGAATATTGTAGTGCGGGGTCACGACAACAACATGTCAATGCTGTTAGAAATATTAACCCAGATTTCACTCCTGTGCCCAACTGCGCTGCCGCAAATCCGAGATCCCGACAAAAGTGTGACAGGACGTCGCACTTATCTTCTGACAGATTTGACACCTGGCAGATCCGATCTCCGCAGGTGTTAATACCCAGTCGGCGTTTGTCAGAAACCCTAGATGTGGGTCGGTCCGAGGATGACCCTTATCCGAAGCTGTCCGAGGATAACCCTTATCCTTCTCTCCCCGCGGCTATAAAAGGCGGTTCGGTTCTTCAGACAAACTAGAGTGCGAAGAGAGCGTAGAAGAAGGAAGCAGAGCGGGTGTGAGAGAAGTTCGTGAAAGTGAGCAGAGAAAGAAGGGCGAGTGTTTCAGTGAGCAGTGAGGCTCAACTGATAAATGTACGAGCAGCAGACTCGACATTTCCCTTGTCCAGTTTATCCTGCAGCGTAGCCTGCAGATGTTGTTACTTCCTCGGTTGAGGAATTCTGTAACCCTAGTTGTTCATATGAATAAAGTTTGCTTTTGACTGTAACATCTTTAGGGTTTGCAGTTGATTAAGTCTTATCTTGTTGTTCTCTGTTCCGGAGTTACTCTCCTATCTTTCGGGTCTTGCCAAGCCCGGCAAACCCATCAAAGACCCGCGAAAGACGAAGAAGTTCATGGCCGTAGTTGGCCAAGTCCGAAGCTTGTAAGTTGGACGTCGAGCGAAGTTCGCACCTCCCCGCGAAAGCCACGCTCGGTAGCTCGAGGCTGCGAGTTCGCACTCCGCGCGAAGTGCGCACTTTGGCTGGATGCCTAGCATAGTCCGCACTTCGATAGTTTTTTCCAGTGAAGTTCGCACTTCGGCCGAAGTGCGCACTTCGGCTGGTTGCCTAGCGTAGTCCGCACTTCGGCATTTTCTCCCGAGCGGGTTCGCACTTCGGCCGAGTGCGCACTTCGGCCGGCTCGCGTAGCGCAGTCCGCACTTCGGTAGTTTCTTCCAACGAGTTCGCACTTCGGCCGAAGTGCGCACTTCGGCTAGGAAGAAGTGCGAAGTACGCACTTCGCCGCAGATCCAGCGCAGGACGCACTGCGCGGCGAAGCACGTCCTTCGCCCGAAGCTTTGCGCAGTCCGCACTGCGCTCCGTAGCCTGGAGCTTGCCCTGCGCGGTCTGAGCGGACGCTCTTCGACGAAAAAAAAAATCGCCGCTATTCCTTCAAATTGGTATCAGAGCTGATAGTACCGTGACACGGAGATAGAAGCATGGCTTCCGAGAGAAACTCGTTGCAGTTGCAGATCCCATGATTTAACGGTAAGAACTACGATTATCGGAGCATCCAGATGAGGATCCTGTTTGGATCTCAGGAGCTATGGGAGTTGGTCGAGACCGGCTACCCGTAACCGGCAGATGCAGAGAAGATCGGCCGCCCTCTCTCAGCAGACAGGGATCTGTTGAAAGAGCACAAGAAGAAGGACCAGAAGGCCCTCTTCTACATCATGCAAGCGGTTGAGGAGACCATCTTCCCGCGGATTGCATCAGCCACCAAGGCCAAGCAGGCCTGGGAAACCCTGGCGAGTTCGTATCAGGGTACCGACAAAGTGAAGTTGGTGAAGCTGCAGATGCTCAGGAGAGAGTTCGAGAACCTGCAGATGAGCGAGTCCGAGTCGATGAGCGACTTCTTCACCCGGACGACGGACATTATCAACCAGATGCGGTTGAACGGAGAAAATGTCTAGAGCCAGAGAATCGTGGAGAATATTCTCAGAAGTCTGCTTGCGAAGTTCAACTCAGTTGTGATAGCAATCGAAGAGTCGAGGGATCCGACAACCCTCTCGATCGACGAACTCATGGGTTCCCCGCGACCCATGAACAGAGGCTGAGCCGCTCAACTCAGCCTTCTTTGGAGCAAGCCTTCAAAGCGCAAGTCTCGACTCGAGACAGCGGTAGACAAGACTCCCAGCACAGTGCCTCTAGTTCTCAAGGAGGAAGAGGCAGAAGTAGACGTGGGAGAAGGAACAAGCAAGGAGGGAACTCAAACCCTCAGGACGCTGAGCCGAGTTGCAACTTTCATCGACAAGGAGGAAGAGGCACTGGCAGAAATCAGCAAGGTGGCTCTCAGCAGAAGAAGGACATGTCAAAGGTCCAATGCTACTACTGCAGCAAGTTCGGCCATTATGCCACACAGTGCAGAAAGAAGATGGCGAACGAGAATCAGCAGCAAGCCCATTATTCGAAGGAACCTGAAAATGTGGCAGGAGGAATTGTGTTGCTGACTTGCAGTATTGAAGAGGAGAGCAAGAAAAACGTCTGGTATCTTGACAGTGGTTGCAGCAACCACATGACTGGGAACAGGGAGATGTTCTCACAACTGGATGAAACAGTCCAGTCCGAAGTCAAGATGGGGAACAACATCAAAGTTCCTGTGATGGGGAAAGGAAAGATCCTCATCCGCACCCGACACGGTGATAGAAAAACAATTCAAGATGTTTATTATGTGCCTGGGTTGAAGCATAATCTGCTTAGTGTTGGATAGCTTGTGCAGAAGGGGCACACTATACTGTTCAAATATGGAGTCTGTTCCATCAGAGACAAGGTCCATGGACAAATTGCATCTGTGTCCATGACGAAAAACAAGATGTTTCCGCTGTAGATTCGTAATGAATCTTTGTTGTCTCCGAGTGCAGTTGAGAAGGATGCTACCCGGTCGTGGCATCTCGGATTCGGTCACCTGAGTTTCAGTGGCTTGAATCTGCCGCACAAGAAGCAGATGGTGAAGGGTTTACCCCTTATAGAGCAACCGAACCAAGTTTGTGAAGGTTGCCTGGTCGGCAAGCAGCACAGGGATGCATTCCCTGTAGGGCAGTCTTGGAGAGCATCACGACCTTTGGAGCTGGTGCACTCAGACATCTGTGGTCCCATGCAGACCACCTCATATGCCGGCAATAAGTATTTCCTGACCTTCATTGATGACTTCAGCCGGAAGACTTGGATTTATCCAATCAAGTTGAAGTCAGAGGCGTTTGCAAGGTTTAGGGAGTTCAAGGCTCTGGTTGAGAAATAGAGCGGTTACTATGTGAAGACTCTCAGATCTGATGGAGGTGGAGAGTACATCTCCAACGAATTCCACAACTTCTGCAAGCAACATGGAATTCGGAGGCAGTTCACTGCCAGATACACGCCACAGCAGAATGGCGTAGCTGAGAGGAAGAACAGAACAATCATGGAGATGGCACGGAGCATGTTGAAGGCAAAGAGTTTGCCACATGAGTTCCGGGCAGAAGCTGTAAGTTGTGCAGTCTATCTGTTGAACCGGTGTCCCACCAAGAGTGTGAGGGACAAAATTCCAGAGGAAGCGTGGAGCAAGTTGAAGCCAAGTGTGGCTCATTTGCGAGTTTTCGGGTGCATAGCATATGCACATGTTCCAGATGAGAAAAGGAAGAAGCTGGATGACAAAGCTGAAAAATGCATCTTCACAGGGTACAGCGAACCAGCGAAGGCATACAGGCTGTACAATCCTGTGACAAAGAAACTTGTCATCAACCGAGACGTGAAGTTCTTGGAGGATGAAGTCTGGAACGGGAAGTCAAAGACTGGTCAGTCTGAACCAAAGAATCGTTGAGTCTGTAGACTTGGAGGAAGACAGAGTTCAACCACCTGTGCCTTCAAGCATCAACAGTGGTGCCAGCAGCAGCACACCCTCAACATCCCGCTCACCTCCACTTGCAAGCAGAATACAGAACCTGAGGACTCCTGCAAAGACTCGGAGCTTGCAAGACATCTATGAGGTAACCCGTAATCAATTAGATGAAGATTATTCTGATTTTGCTCTCTTTACTGAATGTGATCCAAGTGGAGTTTGAAGAGGCAAGTCGAATCGCAAATGGGTGAATGCGATGGATGAGGAGATAGCAACCATTGAGAAGAATGACACATGGCAGCTAACAGATCTTCCAGCACGAAAGAAGACCATTGGGGTCAAGTGGGTATATAAGACGAAGTTTAATGCCCAAGGAGAGGTTGACAGGCACAAGGCCAGATTAGTGGCGAAAGGCTACAAGCAGAAGTCAGGAGTTGACTATCATGAGGTGTATGCACCTGTAGCCCGACTTGACACAATCAAAATGATTCTGGCACTCGCAGCTCAGAAAGGATGGAGCGTGTTCCAGATGGATGTCAAGTCTGCCTTCCTCAACGGAGTGTTGGAAGAAGAGGTCTACATAGACCAGCCGCCCGGTTATGAAATATCAGGGCAAGAAGGCAAAGTCCTGAAACTGAACAAGGCCTTGTATGGGTTGAAGCAAGCACCCAGGGCATGGTACAGCCGTATTGACGGCTATTTTCAGGAGAATGGGTTTCAAAAATGCCCATATGAGCACTCCCTGTACATGAAGACAAATGTAGCAGGTGAGCTCATCATCGTCTGCCTATACGTAGACGATCTGATATTTACTGGCAATAGCAGCAGCCTATTTGCGTAGTTTAGAACAACCATGAAGTCCGAGTTTGAAATGACTGACATGGGGCTGATGAAATATTTTCTCGGCATTGAAGTTGACCAATCAACAGATGGCATCTTCATTTCTCAGGGCAAGTATGTGAATGATGTCCTGAAGCGCTTCAAGATGGAGGACAACAAACCTGCCATCACACCTATAGCCACAGGTTTGAAGCTGAGCAAGTTGGATACAGTGGAGGTCTGTAGATCCAACCTTGTTCAAGAGGCTAGTTGGCGTCCGATGTACTTGATCGCAACTCGGCCAGATCTGATGTTCGGAGTCAGTCCGATCAGCCGTTTCATGGAGACTCCGAAGGACACGCACTGGCAAGCAAGCAAGAGGATCTTGCGCTATGTCAACGGGACGTGAAACCATGGCCTATTTTATGCCACACGGGACCAGTTGGAGCTAGTGGGCTTCACGGACAATGGACTCGGTCGGGCAAGATCGACGATCGGAAGAGCACCTCCGGGTATGCTTTCCATCTCGGATCGAGGCGCTCTCATGGGCGTCCAAGAAGCAACCCATTGTTGCGTTGTCCATAGCCAAGCAGAATATGTCACCGCCACGACATCCGCATGCCAGTAGTATGGCTGCAAAGAGTTCTGAGCGAACTGTTTAATCCTCCGAAGGCGCGACAACAATTTTCTCGTGACAACAATTCGGCCATTGCACCGTCAAAGGATCCCGTGTTCCATGGCCGGACGAAGCACATTGATATTCGTTATCACTTCATCGAGAGTTGGTGAAGTCCGGAGAAATTCATCTGCAGCTTTGCAGATCCAAGGAGCAGCTAGCGGATATTTTCACGAAGCCTTTGAAGGAGGAAGACTTCAGCAGATTGCGAGAGCAACTTGGAGTCAAAGTGCTTGTGAAATCATGTTTAAAGGAGGGTGTTAGAAATATTAACCCAGATTTCACGCCTGTGCCCAACTGCGCTTCCGCAAATCCGAGATCCCGACAAAAGTGTGACAGACGTCGCACTTATCTTCTCGACGGATTTGACACCCGGCGATCCGATCTCCGCAGTGTTAATACCCGCCGGCGTTTGTCAGAAACCCTAGATGTGGGTCGGTCCGAGGATGACCCTTATCCGAAGCTGTCCGAGGATAACCCTTATCCTTCTCTCCCCGCGGCTATAAAAGGACGGTTCGGTTCTTCAGACAAACTAGAGTGCGAAGAGAGCGTAGAAGAAGGAAGCAGAGCGGGTGTGAGAGAAGTTCGTGAAAGTGAGCAGAGAAAGAAGGGCGAGTGTTTCAGTGAGCAGTGAGGCTCAGCTGATAAATGTACGAGCAGCAGACTCGACATTTCCCTTGTCCAGTTTATCCTGCAGCGTTGCCTGCAGATGTTGTTACTTCCTCGGTTGAGGAATTCTGTAACCCTAGTTGTTCATATGAATAAAGTTTGCTTTTGACTGTAACATCTTTAGGGTTTGCAGTTGATTAAGTCTTATCTTGTTGTTCTCTGTTCCGGAGTTACTCTCCTATCTTTCGGGTCTTGCCAAGCCTGGCAAACCCATCAGCACCCGCGAAAGACGAAGAAGTTCATGGCCAAAGTTGGCCAAGTCTGAAGCTTGTAAGTTGGACGTCGAGCGAAGTTCGCACCTTGCTGCGAAAGCCACGCTTCGGCAGCTCGAAGCTGCGAAGTTCGCACTCCGCGCGAAGTGCGCACTTCGGCTGGCTGCCTAGCGCAGTCCGCACTTCGGCATTTTCTCCCAGCGAAGTTCGCACTTCGGCCGAAGTGCGCACTTCGGCTGGCTGCCTAGCGCAGTCCGCACTTCGGCATTTTCTCCCAGCGAAGTTCGCACTTCGGCCGAAGTGCGCACTTCGGCTGGCTGCCTAGCGCAGTCCGCACTTCGGTAGTTTCTTCCAGCGAAGTTCGCACTTCGGTCGAAGTGCGCACTTCGGCTAGGAAGAAGTGCGAAGTACGCACTTCGCCGCAGATCCAGCGCAGGACGCACTGCGCGGCGAAGCACGTCCTTCGCCCGAAGTCTTGCGCAGTCCGCACTGCGCTCTGTAGCCTGGAGCTTGCCCTGCGCGGTCTGAGCGGACGCTCTTCGACGAAAAAAAAAATTCGCCGCTCTTCCTTCAAATGCCACCGCCGTACTCAAACATTAAAAGTGATCAATTACCGTTCTCATTACAAATACAAATACATACTATTACTGAATAATAGCCCATTTATAGATAAAGTTAGATATAAGTACTTACTGCGCTTTCCTGACCACTGGTCAGGAGAGCCCGTGATGTCTCGACCTTACATGACATTTGAGTGTGATCCCAATCTTGTTCAGCGATAAGACCTCGACCTCCTCTTCGCCGCCCGTCTTTCGCTCAGCACATAATTTGGGGGTAGATCTTCGCCAATTATTAACGACAGGACCCGGCCAAATTTGAGACCCAGGGGAACATATTCAAAAAAAGAAAAATGTCCGGATCATACATTGGCATTGACGCGGAGCAGTTGTGCTATGTTCGTTGCAACAATTGCAGCACTGTTCTAGCGGTACGGTATGCACAGTACCATGAAATGACACTTTGATTTTGTAACTCATCTTCTTGTTGTGCTTATTGTGTGCGGATCTGTGATTGTTTTGCGTGTGTGCTGCTACTTTTCATGAATATGAAGTGGAGTAATTATCTCACTGTTATACCCACCATTTGAAACCCCTGTTATACCCTACATGGGGATTATGAACTACTTTATGTTTATCTACCAATATTTTGTGAGAGGGTGTGTTAAATTAATCTAAACATACAAAATGTTTTTGGATCCCAATATTAATCTACTTTATGTTTACTTAGATGACTATGAAATTATAAATATTAATAATATTTTTGTTCATGAACATTCTCTTCCCAATACAAAATAGTCACTTGTATGGTTCTCTCAAAATCTTGTTATGAGATACCTAAGCCTGTTAATAAATGATTAGTTGTTACCTGTTTGCTTGTTGAAAAGCAGGCGAACAGGCTATAAAAGCTTCCCATCTATCTTGCTTGATTTTGTTGAATGTTCCACTTCTATTTTATTTCCGGATCATATTTCATATAATTGCTTTCCAGCAGGTGCTTCAAGTTTACATAATGAAACGTATCCGTAATGTATTGAGAAAATTCTGTACTATTTGCTCGAGTGTATCGCAATAAGTCGGAGCCACAGAATAACCTTTTATAGAGAGGTCTCTAAGAGTAACAATCTGGTTCTCATTTAAAAGATTTCTTTTCGTTGAACATGAGAGTAAAGTTTTTAGTGTAACCATCCTCTTCTTCAGGCACCCAATAGTAGATTTTCTCTTTGAAATAGAATGAAACATGATGCATTGCAGAATTTGACAATTATTTTGCAGAAAGTTTTTGAATGAGGGTTGTTGCATTGTAAAATTTGACAAGGAAGTTTTTTATAGTCTTCGCTGAAGGTTTCATAACATTAAAGTTTAAGAGTCGAGACAAACAATTTTAAGGTGAACTGACAAGCAGTTCCATACTATGATGGGTAGAGTGGTTTTGAATGTCTCGCAAATAGAAAATAAAAAAAATGAAATTTTAATATAAGAATGTTTTATTGAAGATAAATTTATAATGTCAACTATTAACGAGGTGATCGTTCCCCGCAATAGCTTATTCACGGTGGTGACAGTAAAATGCGGACATTGAACCGATCTTATATGGGTTAACCTCAAAGGCTTAGAGCCACCGCCACGTCTACCACTCACGTTGGATCAGACCTCCAGCTCCAATACAATTCCTGTGTTAAACAAGGTAGAAAAACATGGAGATAACCGTAACACCTGTGCTCGAAAAACATGGAGATAACCATATCACCTATGCACTCTATGTTGAGCATAGGATATGACTTATTTGTCTCCAGCATCGTGAATCCAACGCCCCCTATCGTTTTCAATCAAGAGCAAATGTTTTAATATTCTTCAATGTGATATTGTAGTGGGTTAACCTTCCTCACTCATGGGTTATGTCTAAAGTCCGTCAATATGAATGTGTGATTATCAATAAACCAGAAAATCAGCCCCTTGTGTGAAGACGTAAACCATGTGGCATTGCCTTCCTGCAATGAGAGGAAAGAAGAATTAACGACAGAAATCGAGAGAGGTATAGAGAACTCTCAAAATGGAAGATAGATGTTTTCTATTCTAATTTACAATTTAGAATGCGTTGTTTTCGAATCATTAGGGTTTGTTTTTATTTATCATGCAGCTCCAGGGAAAAGGCATAGGGTTCCAACCGCTTATAATCGCTTTATCAAGTGAGGTTTTAATACTCTGGTATAAAATTAAGATTAGGACCCACGGACACAGCCTTATTATCAATTGTTGTTTAAGATTTGCACTTAGGCGTACTAACTATTCCTTTCTCTGATGAAAACATCGCCTGCTAATCCTGGGAGGAGATTCAAAGGATTAAAGCTGGTAATCCTCATATAAGTCACACACAAGCTTTCAGTAGAGCGGCCCAAAACGTAAGCTAAACTTTATGTCAATGCACAGATATATTTTTCTGTTTGATTCACCGTACAACTGATAATCTTACATTGCTTTATAGGTGGGCTTTTTTCCCTTACCTGCAGTACGGGCTGGCACCGGATGAAAAAATTCAAGACGAGATGTGAGGGGACGATCTTTCTTCTGATCTCTGATTTTCAGATTCTGCAATCTCCGTCCTGCTTTTATGATTCTTAAACACTATCTATCCCTAACGTATTTTAACCCTGATATAAAAAATAGCCTTCGGCTAGCTAAATTCAGTTTTACTTTTCTCTGTCCCAAAAATAGATACATTCTTGCAATTAGAATGTACAAACACATGCATTTATTGTATCTTATGCAAGTCAAAAATTTGGAGGGAACATCTGTTTCTCGTTTTGTCAGATTTGATTGCATTCCCAACCATGTTGAACGTACAACTCTTGATAGTACTACAATACTGTTTTCAGCTAAGAAAGACAAAACGTTTGAAGCAGGGGTTGCAGTTGAAATTCATCTAATCTAAAATAAACGCTAGCGATGTTTTGATATTAGCAACATATTATGGAACAGAACGTTGAAGACGGAGGAATCAACCTGTTCGCAGATTGTGCAAGTGGTCTGCGCTATCATTTAACTGACTCTACCATATTCTAACTAGTTTCCCTTGTAATTTCACACAAGATGAAATTCCCATTTTTATTTGACTGCATCCGGTGCATAAGATGAAATTCACATATATAAATATAAATATATGTGATTTTTTATCAACAAACTACCAAATATAAATGGCTTTTACTGGATACCTTTTTGGTTTGTTTTCTTTCAATTGTGTATACCAGGATAGCATTGCTTTACAATAGATATGTTATCTAGCTTCTTGTCCAAGATGTCCACCGTCTCTATATATATATCCACAGCTGTGTACTAGACTCTAGTACCAATATATATACAAACTGAGAAGCAAATGTCTCTTTCACTGCCCTCATATTTTTATATTATACAATATGTATATATACATAATGCATTAACTTAGAACGTCTAAATTTTAATCCTAGAAATTTATGGAAAAGGTTCAATACAAACAGCAACGTCTTGGAGAGGCTGTTTAAGAATGCAATAGATTATTTCAACTTTAAAAACCACTTATTCAATAGCAGACGAGTAGTGCAGGTTTGGTGTTGTAGACGATCAGATGAATGGAGAGCTCAAAACTGGTGGTCACCAGAGCATTCATTGCAGAGAAAAAATACTGTTGGCATCAATGAGCTGCCAGAGCAAATCAATATATACTTTGCCCGTTAGGAGTGGCAAAGGCAAAAGGCACTCACGGAAGACTATATAGTAGGGACTATTCCAAATGCAATTCAATATAAGAGGTCTGAGACTGCAACAAGGGCTAAACTTCTCTTCAAAATGAAATCCAAAAATAGAGGATAGTCGATGGTAATGACTACACAAATTCGATTGAACGTATCTCCATATTGGCACTGCAGCTTTGAATGCCCACACTACATGCTTGAATACCTTGAATGGGATGTTACATTACGGTATATGACACGCCAAGCAATGACTTGGAAGATAGTATCATCTATTACAGTAATATCATTAAAACTATGATTCCACCACAATCTCTCAGGCAACTTTAGATTCGATTTGGTATTAGGCATGGTCATGCATTTGAAGCGTAGGAGAAAGAATTTTTATTACCTCTTGAGAAATTGATTTTGATCTCGCCTCCTCCTCAGTTTCCATAGCGATCAAGCAACAAGGGTTAAGATTTAGGTTAACAGCTGATTTGGAACATGGAATTGAATGAGAAAGAATGTTTCTATTCATGGTTTCTAAGTAAAACTTTTGCTAGAGGGTATGTTGATCCTTTCATACCAGAGTCAAAGTACTAAGTGTCTTTAGAGGTGTAGGTTTCTGGTATTTTAGTCCTTCTGGAAGCCACGTAGATGTGGCTGGGAAATACTCGATAAGTGTTTCCAATAAGAAAAACCCTGGTGTGTATTGATATGTACTTTCGAAAGCAAACATGAACGGATTAAACCTGCAGGTAACATCGCCAAATTCATAAAAAAAAATAAGCTAGACATAAATCCAACTCACAAAAATGTGAGGGTCCAACAAGCTCAAATCCAACTGTTCAAACAAACTCAAAGTTTAGTTCTATGTAAGGAAAGACTTTCACTTTCTCACCCAAGAGTTCTCAAATCATCTTAAACCAATTTCACTGGATCTAAAAGTAAGGTCACGTCTCAAGCATAGTTTTAAATCTTAATTTGAAAAATAAATAAAAATCGGCTACTAAAGTGAAAATTGGTAACTCTAAGAAAACTCGGCAGCAAAAAACCAAAGAAAATTTTCTAATAAGCATACCAAAAAAATGAAGTAATAATTGGAGAGTTGATTTTATACTAGTTAGTTATTTATTGTAGAAAGTACAATTATAGTTTATAGAATAGCAATTCAGCCTAAATGGCAACTACAAGATATTTTAAGACTTAAAATAAGACTTAAAATAAGACTTAAAACAATTTTTAAAGTGTTTTTTGTTTTTTTTGTTTTCCCTTATATTTGATGGTTAGCCTTGGATCTAAATTAGTGGGTAAATTAGAGACTGTTCAAGAATGGTATCATCATGGTATATTTCCTTTAATCCTTTTAAATGTTTTGCTTTCTCCTTAATTGCCTTAGGGTCTTCTATAGTAAACTCATGATCTATAGAACTTTTGGTAATCCAATAGATAGTGGATCTAGCTCATCAAGTTGAATTACCTTGTAGGATTCACTATTCATCACTTATCTTGTATGAATCCTTATATTGTATTTCACAAAGACAAGGTCATTGAGGTGCTCTTAGCTCAACCTTCTATCCTTTATGGTGTGCATGGCCTCAAATAGAGATCAATTTTGGTCACACCCAAAAGTGCTACAAGGCTGACTCAAGATGCAAACAACCATCTTCTCTAGGGTAGGTTTTTTGGAGCCATAATCCTCCCACCATAAATCTATAAAAAAAGATAATTTTCAAGGAATTAATTTACAATGCTATACTAGAAGAATGATAAATATATAAAAAAATTAAAAATCTTAAACTTAAAAGTTCAAAGGTATTACCTAATCATAATTTTGACCTTGTTTCTATAGCATAGGGTGACACAAATAAGCTCCCTCATGTACTTTTATATAACTATAACTCATTAAGGATATGGTTATGTTTGTCAGTGTGTTTTCTATCATCATATTTGCATAAGTATAAAAACCTTCTTAGACCTCTTCATTACCACTTAGGCTACTGCTATAAAATAATTTGGGGTTCAAGAAGCATCTCATGACATGAAATGGTTGACATATTTTCCTTGTCCATCCATTATCAAAAATATGGCTAATTACTTCAAATTTATGTGGATTGCCATGCCAATAATGGTGAATGATATCTTTGGCTCTATCTATTACATCATACAAATAGCCCTTGGCCAATTGTTCACTATTTATAAGGTAAATAACCTTTATAGAGGGTTCAATCACCTACAACTAAATAGTAAAAAATAAAAATGTATGAAAAGTAATACTCAAGTATAAAATAAGATTTTGGACTCAACAAACAAATTACAATTACCTTGAGAATTTCTTGAACACTCTCCCAAAATGAATTATTATACACTTGGATCAATATCTATTACCCCTTCTCTTTAGAATAAAATGGTGAGGTGTCCCTGGAAAAAAACATCAACTCCAAAGCAAGTGATGTTGAGAGAAGGCTTTGCAAGACAACAAATTTAAAGGCAACTTGAGTGGGTCCTAGGCAAAGAATGTCCTCACTATCATTGTGCACCCTCATCAAGCTAAGCATGTTCAAATATATGATATTATTTGATATATTATAATGTATGTCCATGGTATCTTCATGATACATTTGTAAATAGTAGATTAAGGTTAAGTATATAGTTTAGAGTGTGAGTTGTATTTCCCATTTTATGTAAGTGTGAATGTGCAATAAATGTACAAGTATCATGTAAAGTTGTAAAGTGCAGAAAATGCATAAGTGTCATGTAAGTTAGAGTGCAAGTGTAGGTTGAGTAAATGTTCACAAGGATATTGTATTTAAGAGTGCAAATATGTAATGTAAATATATGAATAAGTGTCCTATATTAGGAGTGCAAGTAGAAGTGCAAGAACCATGTATAGGTGTGAAAGCATTATAAAATCAAGTGTTCACCAGGTATGCAAATGGTAAGTTTATGATCCAAGAGTCATAAGACTTGGCATATGGAGAGCAATAGTCAAGTATCCAAAGAGTCACATTACTATTGTTTTATTATGGAGACAATGCTCCATAGGAAAGCAAATTGGAAAATAAGTCAAGTATTGTGAGTTCAAGTTGTAACAGAAGAGGAGCAATAAACCTTGTATACATTTGAGCAAATAATATTATAATTTTTTTTTTCATGCACAATATATGAATAATTATGGCTATTTAATTTCATATTTTTTGCATATAAATGAATGTTATTTGATTTATTATAAGCCTTGATATACATATTAATTTGATCATTATTATGTTCATATGATTATCTTGACCTTTATATATTGTGGCTATTATATATTTGGGACCTGTGTGATATAACCTATGATATTTTGTGGTAGTATAAGGTTCAAAATGCCAATAGTGGTATCAAAGCTACCACTAGACTATGTCCATCTTGATAGAATTTATTGAAGTCACTATTTTAATTAGCTTTATTCATTTTGATAAGGTTGATTAAGAGTCTATCTACTTTGAAGGCAGTGTGACTCAAACTCTAGGTTTAAAGGTTATATTGAGTAGAAGAGATTAGGTTCTATCCACTAGGTTGAATGAAAACTAGTGAAGACTAGGACTTAGCTAAATTGATAGAAAGGAAAACCACCTAAAGAATAATTCGTCATTTAGGGATAAATCCAACCCTAATATTAATTTAAAAATTTGAAGTTTTTACAAATAAAAAATTGAAGGTAAATCGAATGAAGATAGTTGATCATTCAAGGATTAAGCCAACCTTGACATTGATTTTTTTTAAGGATTTATAAATTTAAAGGTTGAGGTAAAATCAACACACAAGATAATTGATCATTCAAAGATATTTATTCCCACCCTGACATAGTTTTTTGGATTCTCTAGTAAGGAGGAGAATCATATTGAGTTCTTAGTTGCAATCTAAGACATTGACAACTTTAGAAAAGTGAAGTGGAATAGATATTAAGCTATAAAAGTTTCAAAATATTTCTATAGAGATATAGAAGAATTTTAGCTTCTAATTTGAAGTGGATTGAGAAGCATTCAAAGGTTCCTAATAAAAATAGTAGAAGAATAATCAGGTCATAGTGACCTTGATATATCTTCAAATAATAAGAAAGTTAAGATATTGTAGAATAGAAAAAAAGGAAGTATCTTCTTAGATTGGATTGAATTCCAAGAGGCTAATATAGAAAATAAGTGAAAGGATCTAAAATTCAACAAAAAGAAGAGAAATAATTAAGATAATATATAATGGCTTATATAAAAGAAAAGGTCTATATTACTCAAGAAAGACCCATTTGGCTAACTTAGAAAAAATATAAGTGAAATAGTTATTAAGATATTATCACTAGAGTACAAAAATGAGAGTCAAAAATGTAAGTCATCCAAAAATACTAGAGCACAGTAAAGCGAGTCATTTGACCCACACCCAAGTAGAAAAACAAAGTGAGCCATTTGGCCCACACCCAAGTAGAAAAATAAAGTGAGTCATTTGAACCACACTAGAGCATAATATCAAAGCCAACCATTTAGCCCACACTAGATCAGAATAATAAAGTGAGCTACTTTACCCACATCAGAGTAGAATAACAAAGTGATCCATGTGGCCTACACTAGAGCATACTAAAGTAATCCATATAACTCACACTCAAATATAGTCATGTGAGCCATTTAGTTCGTAATATAGTGTTGTAGTGTGAGTTATTTGAGAATAGTAGTAATCAATTAAAAAATATATGGTATTTGAACATCACTTGGAAGCAACAAAGAACAAAGGCCATTTGGCCAATTACAGTGCATTCAACATATAAGTATTGGCTCATAGATTCAATATTAAAAGGAAAATATTTGAAGTGTAAAGTGAATGACATAAACCAAGGTGAAGTACTCACCTATGTGGACCAACCAAAATCTAAGGTGAACCAATAACTTACGTGGACTAGTTATAAGCAAATATGAACCAATCACCTATGTGGACCAACCATAAGAAGAGGTGAAACAATCACCTACTTGGACCAACCATAAACAAGGTGAACCAGTCACCTATATGAATCAACCACACAACAAGGTGAATTAGTCACCTATGACAAAGTAGATTTGAACCAAATTCACTTAGGAAAAAAGGAGTGAACCAAAAAATAGAAAGCTACATTGAGAAGTCGTTGTTCTATTTAATAGTAAATTGTTATTGATTGCAACATTGAATCCCTTTAAAAATTACAAAATTGAACTCTTATGGGAAATTGAAAAGGCATAGATGATTAGTCTCTCTTTGGTGGATGTAGAGAGAAGAATAATTTGTGGAGATTGTAATGGACGAAGCAAGTGAGCATAATGAATGCTGAAAAAATATTAGGATAATGCTCATCTAATAAAATTTACGTGAACATTTTTTAAAGGTATCTCTCAACTCTAATTTTGTTAAAGCATATATTAGAGTTTGAATTTGTAATTATCCCTAAATTTTAAAAGTATAGACAAGTACACATTTAAAGTTTTATTTTAATTTTTGAAATGTAGGAGTAATAAGGTAGATTAATGATTATTTTAAAGTTTTATATTTTTTTAAGATAAATTAAAAAATAAATTATTTTTTTGAAATTTAAATTTTTGAAGTTTAGAAAATTTGCAAATCAAACTATGGAGATAAAATATTTTCAACATTAAATATTAAATTTTTTTTAAATTGGCAAATTTCATTTTTGAGTAAACTAAGGATTCATAAGATTTACTACTCCATAGGAATCAAATTAGCAAAATTCATATTTGATTCATTTAAATTAAAAATGCATTGAATAAATATAGTGAAGAAATAGTGATCAAATTAAAGCTTTATTTTCAAAAGCACATACATAATCTTAAGAACTCAATATTAAATCATGTTTCCACTAGATATCACTCTAGGAGTTCATCTAAAATAGATTCTATTACATGATTTACAAATACTCCAAATATCATAAATGATCAAATTATGCAACTTATTTACTAGGAAAATAAAGAAAAGGTAGCCTCGGTTATACATAAATGGTTATGTTACTTTGTCAAGAAAACAAAATAACTTGAAGTGCTAACAAGGATGGATAAATTGAAGAAAATATGTTCTAATGCATCTGTAGATTTTTTATGTAATCTCAAATCTTGTAAAACCTAATATCCTCCATTAATGTAATGTTAGCTAAGGTTATAAAACCTAATCTCATCCATTAATGTAATGTTAGCTAAGGTTATAAATATTAGCATGGAGAGGGGTAGTGGGAATATTAGTTTGGTTCACCAAATACATAAAATTATCGAAGATACTAAATTGAAACTTACTACCTTAGTGAAGAAGGAGGAATGAAATGTAGTGATGACATGCATGTAAAAAAGGAAACACTCGGGGATGAAGGCATATGTTGGTAAAAATAGGGTTTTATTTGGTTCATCCATTTTTATTTATTTTATTTTTAACTGAGTGATATTATTTATTAGAATTTTGTTCATAGTCTATCTTAGGGGTTGGACTCTTTCAAAAACCCCTTCTTCCAACCATATAAAAAAAGAATTCATATTTTAAACTATAAACTTATAAAATAATTTTTTACTAATAAATTAAAAGAAATAAAATTTAACTAGTGTCTTTCAAAAATCCCTTCTTACTTGTTTTTTCTCTTAATTTTTGTTATATTAAAGAAATAAAATTTAATTACACACTAATTATATATAAGCCATGCATGGACGAGTGTGTGATGGGGGTGAGTGTGTGGTGGTTGTGTGTTAAATTCTCTATTGATAAGCATAGATGAGTGTGAGGGGGGTGGGTGGGTGTTGATAAGCATAGTTGTGTGAGGGGGGTGGGTGGGTGTTGATAAGCATAGTTGTGTGATGGGGGTGGGTGTGTGATGGTTGTGTGTTAAATTCCCTATTGATAATATAGCTCTCAAATTTATGAGGGGTCATGGTTAGAAGGAGATTATTCAACCATGTCGTAGAGATTTCTTACACTAACAAAAACAAAAATATAAAAAAATAAACTAATTATATAAATATAAAATAATAAATATTTATTTAATTTTTTCTATTATTAATTTTAACAAAAATTTTATTAAAAGAATTGGTTTAGTTTAAAGAATGTTTATATATAAAGTTTAAACTAAAATAATTTATTTATAAATAAATATTATAAATTTTAACGATTAAAATATAATTAAAGTTAAAATATTGAACAATTCTTAAAAATAAAATATATTATAATAAAATTAATTATATATCATATAACATTAATAAAACAAATGAAAACTACGACTCTTCTCGAATTTTTAGCCTTAACACCTAAAAACAATATTAAATATATTAATTTTAATAAATATTTTTTTAGTACCAAAAACATTGAAATATTAATTATACAATCAACTTATAAATAATTTATTTTTCCAACTTATTTAATACTTTATTAATATAAATATAATTTATTTAATATCATTAAAATAAATATTTATTAATATAATAATTATTTTTTAAATGAAGAACTTTTAAAACTTAAACAAAAGTTATAAGCTTCTAACACTACAGGTTGTATAGTTGTATATCATATTTGAATAAAAGAGTATGGTTGAGTAACCATATTCTTTGATAATACCCTATACAAAGAGTATGGTATGGTTAGCCTGTTGAACGACTCTCTTTAATCCAGCAAGTCTATTGACTCTCTTTAATCCAGCAAGTCAAATAGACTTATAGGCACCTCCATGCCGATTTCAAAGACCGTACAAATTTAAGGATCAAGTGGAGAGCACCAAAAATCTCATGACCACATCTGTCGCAAACAAATGCCCTTGTTTCCACAGCATCTTTCCACGCATTTTGCGGACGTTCCAATAAATGAATATGGACAAACTTCGATGCAATTGAACTCGACCACAATAAATTCTAATTTCTTGCATTTCCAACTCCCACCTCTGCAAGCAGCCTAACTGCTGTGTGGTCTGTCGATTTTTACTGTAATGTCTGTCAAGCCTAATGTCAGTGATCTGTCCAGTTTTACTGTAATGTCTGTAAAGCCTAATGTCAGTGATCTGTCCAGTTTTACTGTAATGTCTGTAAAGCCTAATGTCAGTGATCTGTCCCGTTTTACTGTAATGTCTGTAAAGCCTAATGTCAGTGATCTGTCCAGTTTTACTGTAACGTCAAATCTCTGTAAAGCCTAAACAAAACAAAAAAATCTCTGTAAAGCCTAATGTCCGTCACGAAAGGGACAGTTGTTCGCTCCATGTGTGAGGGGTGCATCTGACATTACATAGCAGCTCCTCCATTAATGTAATGTTCAGCTAGGTTATAAATATTAGCATGGAGTGGGGTAGGGTGAATATTGCAGTGCGTCGTCACGACAACAACAATATTGTAGGGTAAAAAGGTAGCCCGAATATTGTCGTGCGTGGTCACGACAACAGCATGTCAATGCCACGGCCGTACTCAAACCCTAAAAGTGATCAATTACCCTTCTCATTACAAATACAATTACAGACTGTTTACTGAATAAACGTCATTATTAAATAATGATGGCCCATTTATGGATAAAGTTAGATATACGTACTTACTGCGCTTTCCTGACCACTGGTCAGGATCCCATCTCGCTATCGCTCAAAATAGGTATCAAAGTCATGAAAAACACATCATTGATAGCGATCTAGGGATCACTCTTTCAGGAGTAACTTGATGTCTGACAACACGGACAACCGTAAATTCGATCGCCGCATTTATTTCAGTTGTTGCAATTCGGCGATTGGTCAGTAACCCTACTTCGGCTGTCAGAAACCCTAAGCATGTCAGAAGATAAGCCTGTCAGAAGGCAATCCTTATCCTCCCTTCCGCAGGCTATAAAAGATAGTTTGTGTTTCAAAAATGGATGATCGGGAGCAGAGCAGAGTGTAGCAGAGCAGAGGAGATTGCAGCACCGAACCGCAGTTTTGAGTGCTCTTCATTTTGAGTTTACCCTACAAGTTTCTTGCAGATGATTGTAATCCCTCTTCGGAGGTTGAACTATGTTTTGATTGCTGATATATAATGATAAATCTGTGATTTTTTTTTTTTTTTTTTGGGGGGGGGGGGGGGGGTGCCGAGGGGTCGGGGGGGGTGGTCCAGCTTTTTATGGTCGCCACAGTATTTTATAAATCTGTGATTTTCATTGTGAAGAATTCTATATTTTTTAGTGTCCTATTATCTCTCATTTGCCTGTTAGATCCTAGCACTCTCTCTCAAGTGTATCCGTAGTTATTCATTGTTATCCCGACATCGCTCATTTTGGTGAGAAATATTGAGCACTTCTAATTTAGCACTTCTAATTTTTACCACTAAAAGAACCCTATTTCATCCTATATACCTTTGGCCTTAGTGGTTTGTCATTTATGAAACTTGTCTTATTCTATTTTCTCCTCATCACTCGAATTTCCTCAAAAATTCCCTTAGCGCTAATGAGAAGAGAGATTTAGAACATTTCCTATTTGTCTCTTTCTATTCTGTCTTTTTAGCTAATTCCCGAGTTCGGTAATTCTCAAAATCACTTGATGCCCTTTTCATCTTGTTTTAACGATTTGGAGAACACCTTTATTTTTCTCCATTCCCTCTGTCGCTCGCTAAAACCTTTATTTCCCTTCATCATTGGATTATTTAGCGATTTGCGGCTCAAGCATCTTTATCCTCCAAATCGTCGATGCTATAGTCTTTTTCCTCCATTTCGCTCCAACCGTAAGTGACTTAAGGAATAAACAAAGTCTTTAATTAATGTGAAATTGTATACTCCCATATTGTTTTTCCCAGTCTCCCCACCGCTTTAGATTTTTGCTCGATATCACTTCAAGCGAAAGCGATTTCGGGTTCTTTGAAGGACTTAATTTATTCAAATTGGTATCAGAGTAGACTTGTCATCCCACGAAGTTTTGAAGCATATCTTCTGATAGGAACAACTTGTAGTTGCAGATCGCGCGGTTCAATGGCAAGAACTATGACTATTGGAGCATCTAATTGTAGATCCCTATTCGGATCTCAGGAGCTATGGGACATGGTTGAGAATGGCTACCCTAAACCAACGAATGTAGCAATTTTAGCCGCCATCTCCCAAGCTGACAGGGACCTATTGAAGGAGAACACCAAGAAGGACCAAAAGGCCCTATTTTACATCATGCAAGCGGTTGAAGAGACCATCTTCCCAGGGATCGCATCGACCACCAAGGCAAAGCAAGCCTGGGAGATTTTGGGTAGCTCGTATCAGGGCACTAATAAGGTGAATTTGGTGAAGCTACAGATGCTAAGGAGGGAGTTCGAGAACCTATAAATGAATGAGATAGAGTCTATGGGCGACTTCTTCATCCGAAAGATCGATGTAATCAACCAAATATGGTTGAATGGAGAAATCATGCAAAGCTAGAGAATCGTGGAAAAGATTCTAAGGAGCCTACTTGCTAAGTTTGACTCTGTGGTGATAGCAATTGAGGAGTCGAGGGATTTGATAACTCTCTCGATGGATGAGCTCATGGGTTCGTTGCAAACACATGAGTAGAGGTTGAGCCACTCATCTCAGTCCTCTTTGGAGTAGGCTTTTAAAGCACAAGTCTCATTCCGAGATAGTGGGAGGTAAGATTCCCACCATGGCGCCTCTAGTTCTCAAGGAGGAAAAGGTAGAGGCAAGCATGGGAAAGGAAAATGAGGAAGGTCAAACCCTAGCGAGGGAGAGACCAATTGCAATTTCCATAATTAAGGTGGAAGAGGTGGACTAAAGAACCAACAAGGTGGGTCCAACCAAAAAAAAGACAAGTCGAAGGTCCAATGCTACTATCGCAAGAAATTTGGCCATTACATCTTCGAGTGCAGAAAGCGGATGACTAAGGAGAACCAACAACAATCCTATTACACGGATGAAACTAAAAATATGGCAGGAGGAAACGTGTTATTGAATTGCAACATTGAGGCAGAGTGCCATAAGAGTGTGTGGTATTTGGACAATGGGTGCAACAATCACATGATGGGGAATAAGGAGATGTTCTACCAACTAGATGAAATAGTCTAGTCCGAGGAGAAGATGGCTAACAATAGCAAGGTTCTCATGATGAGGAAAGGCAAGATCCTTATTTGCACCAAGCATGATGAACAAAAGCAAATCTACGATGTATACTATGTGCCTGGGTTGAAGCACAACCTGCTAAGTGTGGGACAACTCGTGCAGAAGGGACACACTGTTGAGTTCAAATACTGACTAAACCTGCACTATTAGAGACAAAGCACATGGGCAAATTGCAATAGTGTTCATGACGAAGAACAAGATGTTTTCATTGCAAATTCATAACGAGTCTCTGATGTCCTTGAGTGCAGTCATGAAGGATGCTACTTGGTTGTGACATCTTAGATTTGGTCACCTGAGTTTTAGTGGCCTGAATATGCTGCACAAGAAGCATATGGTGAAGGGTTTACCTCTTATTGAGTAGTCGAATCAAGTTTGTGAAGGCTACTTAGTCGAAAAGCAACACAAGGATTTGTTTCCTTTCGATCAGTCTTGGAGGGCATCACAGCCTTTGGAGCTAGTGCATTCAAATATTTGTGGTCCCATGCAGACCACCACATTTATCGAAAACAAGTATTTTATGACCTTCATTGACGATTTTAGTCAAAAGACCTGGATCTATGCCATTAAGCAGAAGTCGAAGGATTTTGGCAAGTTCAAGGAGTTCAAGGATCTGGTGGAGAAATAGAGTGGCTACCAGGTCAAAACCCTAAGAATAGATGGTGGAGGAGAGTACATCTCCAATGAATTCTAGAATTTCTACAAAGCGAATGGAATTTGGAGGCAGCTCTCTGCCAGATACACGCCACAGTAGAATGTCATAGCTGAGAGGAAGAACCAAACCATCATGGAGATGGCATGCAACATGATGAAGGTGAAAGGATTACCGCATGAATTTTGGGCATAGAGCTTGTGACCTGTGCAATTTATCTTCTAAACAGGTGTCCCACCAAAAGCGTGAAGGACAAGATTCCTCAGGAGGCCTGGAGCGATCAAAAGCCATGTGTGGCTCATTTGCGTGTGTTTAGGTGCATTGCATATGCACATGTTCCAAAAGAGAAGAGGAAGAAGTTTGATGATAGAGCGAAGAAGTGTATCTTCATAGGATACAGTGAGGAAGCAAAGGCATATCGGATGTACAATCCTATGATGAAGAAGCTCGTCATCAACCGCGATGTGAAGTTCCTAGAGGATGAAGCATGGAACTGGAAGTCCAACACTGGCCAGCCTGAGCCAATAGTTGTTGAGGTTATTGACTTGGAGAAGAATAGTGTGCAGCCACATACAATCCTCCAGTAGTAGTAGCGGTGCTAGTAGTAGCATAGCCTCACCATCCTGGTTGCCTTCAATTGCAAGTAGGTGAAAGCACGAGGATACGAAAACAAAAAGGAAAATGCCAAGTACGATGTAAACGAGAATAAAAGACAACACTAAATCCTATGAATTGAAAGTGCATGAAAGGAAAGAGGCATAAACGAATCGAAACCAAATAGAAAGCCAATATGGAAGACAACCCTTTTTATTAATATGTTTTAGAACTTGGTTACAATCCATCTCCTCCCTTTCTAAGGGCTAGGAGCGTTAAATATGTTCTTGTCACACCCATGGATGCTATTCCTTCTTCCGCGTGCCCACATGTAAAATGGGCGGACCAAACGTCACCGCCACTTGCGTTGATGAGTCTTGACTCCTTGCTGCTCCTCTGATGTCCAGATCCTATGTTCAAGGAAACAGAAAAAGGTCAGTAGCACCTGTAGATGAGATGAAACATGCAATCCCCAAGCCTACGATTAGTGCATGCAAAGAATAAATAAAACGATGACTGAAATAGATCCAAATGAGCTAAAAAATTGATAGGGGCATGAAGACATTACCAGGAGGGCACTACAAATGGAACAGTCAGAAAATTCACCACAGATCCGTATTCGCTCCGGGGTGGGACGAATAGACCTACAACAAAATGCCAAAAAACACTGTCCCAAATTTCACATCCAGGAAGCTCCAAATCTCCTACAAAGTTGGGGTTAGCTAATTGGGGGTATTTTGAGAAGACCCAGAAGGTCATATTTTCCCAATTTGGCCTCTATCACTGGGAATTTGATGATGCCACCTGCATGTTAGTAAAAGCGGGAAATGATAGAAACATGATAAAAATTGCTCAAAACGATGTGAAATTTTAATGACAAACTATCTAAGCAGCATAGAATCAGATGCAAAAATAATAGAAAGGAAATCTACCATAGATTCCTAATCATTCCAGGGCGGGATGATTAGACCTGCAGTAGTGCGGGGGCGCCCGAGGGCAGGACGCCCGTCGTTTGGGGCCCGATTTCGGCACCAATCCACTTGGGATGGGTCCAAAATATCTTGTGGGGTATTGTCAGAAAATTGGATGGGATATTGTGGCCAAATGTCGGGTTTTGGTTTCGGATTTGTGCTTCCAATAACCACCCTATGACCTCCTTTCCAAAAGAGATCAAGGATGTGAAAGGCACAACTCGAAAGGGTGTGGGTGTGAAAGTAAAATGACAGCACTTCATTGCTCCAAAATGCTCCTTCTCTATATATTTTGGGGTGAGAAGACTCACCATTTTATAGACCTGATGGTCTCTTTGGATGAGCATGCAGAGGCGCCACTTGGCAATCATGCCTCTCCAGGGGGAGGGAAGATTCCTCCCTGATTAGGGGCTTCATGACTGCCCTTGTAACTGCCTCTAACGCTCGAAAACGCTCACTCATGCTCCCATGCGATGAAGGAAGAATTAAGTGGCGGATCTGAGCTGCCATTTGTCAAAATTTGACTTTTTCCAATCAAACCTGCTATTCGCCCCACCCTGGGATGAATGCTGCTAATCGTCCCTGGGTGGAACGAATACTAGTTTGTATTCGTCCCAGGGTGGGACGAGTAGGGAGCAAAGTGCCAAAAAGGTGTCAAATTGACCTCTGACCTTCCAAACTGCTTTTGGGAGTGGCTAGGACCATTGTTTAACCTCTAGGGGCTGCCCTGGGGGCTATGTGTGTCAATGCGATCAGTGTTTGCAGTCACATAATCGGATTGGTGCTGTTTTGGTGTCTACAGATGCCCCTTTTTGGGATGCGTTGTGCATGGCGTAGCGTCGAGCAAAAATAGATAACCAAAGCACTAATGATTAGGGTTTCTTAGTAACCTAACCAACTTTTGATGCCCCAAGTATGGAAAGGGCATGCATTCTTGAATCCTTGCTTCTGACGAGCGAAGGAACTCAATTCAAGTGTTAACCTTTTTCGGTGAGGTGTTACTTGAGCTTGGACATTGATCAGTCATGAATAGGCAAAGGGTGCAACCTTTTGTCTATGGGAACCTTGAGTTCATGATTCACGAATGCCAAGTGTTTGATCAGCTTGTGATTATTGCTTGTTTGCTGCCCCAAGCAGGGGCGTGATTGTCTTTGTCAATGATTCTTTGAATGCATGCCATTTCCATGATTGGGTGTGTATTTGTTGATTGGTGACTAAGTGTGACTACCCCCTCAAGCGACGAATCGATGAGGGAATGACCTGCATGAGAAAAGCGACGAGTCGCTTGACCCAAGATGACTTAGGTAAGGGTGCCTTCAGATGCTTATCGTTGAACGTGTGTGCAGTTTCCCGACATTTAGACCTATTTTTGGTGGGTGTTAACCCTTTTGGTGATGCCGCTGAGGGATGAAATTCTCGACAATCCGTTCTCCCGTGGAGCGGTCCGGCTATGGTAGCCTTCTTAGGGAGTAGGAGAGCAAGGATTTGGAACCCCGACGTCTATTTTGCATGCCCGAAATGTCAAGTGCAAAAGCACTCTCATTGGACAGTTTTATTGCTTGTTTTGGTGCATTTTTTATGATATATATACAGATGACTTTATTTTGTTTATACACATGTCGGCATTTGATGTTATGCTCAATGATTGTTGAATGTGTATGTATGCATGTTAATTGATGTTGATGGATGCATATGTTATGATGAATGCAAATGTTTCTAATTTTTAGGATATGCAAATGTAATGGATGAATTGAATTTGTGTTGTTTGGCGAGGGCACCATAGACTGTTTAGAACTTTATGGCTTTTTGTCCTAGGCGATTGCTGTGGTAAATGAATTTTCATGTATACATGTTGTTTTTTGTATTTTTTGATGGCGATGCAAGGATGAAAGATATTAGTTGGTTTAAAATGTATTTTAAGGTTTTCTGAGACTCAGATGTTTTTAACTAACTAGCCATGACTGTACTTTATCTTACAAGACTTTTGAACAAGGTATGAATCGGACTTGTCTTTGACCAAGTTATTTCACATCCCTGTGTGTGCAATTGAGTTCGTTTATGTGGTATTTGTTAGGATACCGCCAATGCCAGATAGGCTGTCAACCAAACCTGTATTGAGGATCACCTAATTAGCTCCACTAACTTCCTTTGTTGTATTTAGTCAGATTAATCTACGGTGCTATCTAGGATACCATAAGCTAGCTCATCCACATGCAAACATTGATCTGTACACGAGTTAATGTGACAGATATATCATCATGCGGGAGGTTTACCACCAGTGACCGATAGGCTATCCACCAAACCGAGTACTGAAGTTTACTTCATGACCTTATGAATGTTGAGAGTTCCAGGGATTCAAGTTCGACTCCCTTCTTTTCTTCAATTGTATTGGGATACTTGCTCTTTTGTAGTGATAAAAATCACTATTTATTTTTATATCTTTTTTTCTTTTGAGCAAGGGATTTGAATATTGAGTGATGAGAATCACTATTGTATGTGCCTTTGGATGTATGCACTTTGGTGGTGATGTCAAATTTTTTGGAGTTTTGACTTTTTGCAAAATTTTTGATGTTTGCAACTTTTTGAGAACTTGGGATTCTTGGGGAATTGGGTAGGGAAGATGCTTGTCCTTTTGCCAACTCTCAGAATTCTTGGGGTCATTCGCACAGGGGGATGAGCAAGATAACCGTTTCGCTTATGGTGACCTGGATTGCTTTGCAGGTTTCATCTTTCATTCACACAACTTGGGAATTTTTATGTGTTTTAATTTGTGTTGGGATGCTATGTAACAAGGTGTGATCCAAGTAGAACTCTACCTTTGTAAAATCTATCTGACTTTGTACAGTACGTGGCTAGAAAGCTAATGATAGCTGAATGACGAAAACTCTTGATACATTAGAAGACAACTGACTATGATATGGTGAAATGATGTGAATGGCATTTATTTTTGATGGACTATTTACAAAATTGGAGAAATGTGGAACAAGATGGATTGGCGGAGTAATTACAGTCTATGGTGCCTTTGACCTGTATGACCACAAATATGCAATGTTTGGATGTGATGCCTAATGCAACTATTATTTTTGCATTTTTGATAGATTAATTTTTGTGAGTATGAAGATGAGATGCAAAAGAGCTCTTTATTGTTGTGATGAGTTTGAGCATGCATGGAAATGAGATGCAAATTTTTGTTATTTTTGATGATTTTATTGTTTTTGAATTTTCTTATTTTTGACCAAGCGATTGTGGGAATCCTTGGAGCTTTTTGGTTTGACCAAAGGGGTAATGGGCACCTTTGGGGCATTTTGGGGATGACCAAGCGACTATGAGAATCCTTGGAGCTTTTTGGGATGGACCAAGCGATTGCGGGAATCCTTGGAGCTTTTTGGTTTGGGCTATGGCTGCTTTAGATATGGAATGGCCGCAAATGACTGATGTTCAAGGGTTCTAGTTCCTTGATTCCATCAAGAGAGGCTAGCCGGTATGTTCCAGGTCCTATTTTACTATCAATTACATAGGGACCTAACCAGTTTTCCGTGAACTTGTCCCTTAGATGGGGCGGCAAGTTAGAGTTCTGTTGGTTCTCTTTTAAGACCAAGTCACCAACCTGAAAGTCCCTCAGGTGAACTTTCATGTTGTATGCTTTCTTCAGTCGCTCTTGATAGATACGTAAATGCTCGAGAGCATTAACGTGTCGTTCATCGAGCAACGTAAGCTGGTCTAACCGGGCCTACCATGCAGTGTCATCATCGATGAACTCTTGCATTGATATGCGTAGGGAAGGAATTTCCAACTCGAGAGGCATGACTACCTCGGAGCCATACACGAGCGAAAATGGAGTTGCCCCAGTGGGCGTCCGAATGCTAGTGCGATAAGCCCACAGGGCAAGTGGGATTTGAATGTGCCAATCCTTATGATTGTCTGCGACTATCTTTTTGAGGATGGCAACTAGCATTTTGTTTGACGCCTTTGCTTGCCCATTTGCCTGCGGATAATAGGGTGTCAAAAAACTGTGCTGAATTTTGTACTTTGTGGTCAAAGCACACACGTATTTGTTCTTGAATGACGTCCCATTATCCAAAATTATCTTGGATGGAATACCAAAATGACATATGATGTTATGTAAAATGAACTCCACAATGCGGGTTCCAGTCGTAGAGGTAAGCGAGATTGCTTCCACCCATTTGGTGAAGTACTCTATGGCCGTTATGATAAATGTGTGATGACCTGACGATGCAGGGGAGATCTTTCCGATTAGATCTAAGCCCCACTATGAAAATGGCCAAGCCGATTGGATCGATTGCAAGGCCTAGGAAGGTACGTGTGTCAAATTAGCATGGTGTTGACATTTCATGCACTTCCTCACATATGCACAACAATCTCGCTCTAAAGATGGCCAATAATAGCCCATGCAGAGAATGCGCTTTGCGATGGCCATACCACTGAAGTGGCCACCGCACGTACCATCGTGTGCTTGGGTGATCGCCCAAGTGGACTCCTGCCGGTCCAAGCAACGAAGGAGGATTCCTTCGTAGCTGTGATGGTACAAAATGTCTCCTAACAAGACATACTTAGCCACTTTCTGCTTGAATGCTCATTTTGTGGCATGCGTCAATCCAAGTGGGAGGTTACCTAACTTGAGGTAGTCCCTTATGGGTGAATACCAATCCTGCTGATCGAAAGCCTCGACGGTATGAACAACCAATCCCTCTTGAAGTTCATCCCTAGCAAATGCTGAGCGGGAAAGAACTTGTAAGAATAGTGTTGTGTTGCTATTAAGGGGAGTAGGGGAGAACAAGGACCCCCAGTTGGCATGATTCAGATAATCATGGATTCGAGAGAACTTATCCGAGGATGGTTCAATCTGGATCAAGTGGATTCCTGGCATCAAGTCAGAGCTTGCACGCTCCATCATGGATTGCGATAGTGTTTTGACTTGAATGGTTGTCATATCACCAGAAATGTCTTACGGGATTAGTGACCCCAAGGAGGCCATAGTGTCCACAAAATGATTCGATGACCGAGGGAGTGCCTCGATGTCGTACCATTCAAGCTTTGCCAGGAATTTGTCCACAAGGGCTTTGTAGGCCTACAGAACTGGGCATTTACATTGGAATACCCCTTTGACTTGGTTGACAATTAACAGCGAATCACCAAAGATGTTCAATCGTTTGATGTTCATGGTGATTGTTGTCTGAAGACCTATGAGCAAGGCTTCATATTCTGCATTGTTGTTGGTGCATGGGAAGTTTAATTTAAATGACAGAGGCATTGGAGCACCCTACGGTGTGAAGAATACTATTCCCATGCCACCACCTTGCTCACATTTAGAACCATAAAAAAATAGGGTTATGTCGGCCTGTGACTCAGGCTCATCAGAATCTGGCGATTCTAAGACATGGAAGACCCCATCATCGGGTAGTTCTATGACTAGAGGCTGATCGTCTTTGAGAGGAGCCTCTGCTAGTTGATCGGCTATGACTTGACCTTTTATGGATTTTTGTCCAATAAACTCTATGTCAAATTCCATCAACAACATGATCCATTTCGCCGTGCGGCTACTATGATAAGTATGACTCATCATGTACCGCAATGGATTCTCCTTAGACACAACATACGTAGTGTTGCTCAGCATGTAGTGGCGTAGATTTTTGGTAGCAAACACCACTGCCAAGCAGAGTTTCTCAACGTATGCATAGTTAAGTTCATAACTGACCAGGGTGCGGCTAAGATAGTAAGTAGCCTGTTCTTTGTGAAGTTCATTTTTTGGGCTAGCATGGCGCCCAGTGCCACCTCAATAGCTGAGATGTATAAGTAGAATGACACTCCTGGTCTAGGTGGTGCCAATACTGGCGGTGAAGCCAAGTATTGTTTAATGTCATCAAAGGCTGACTGGCACTCGTCATCCCAGTGAAATGCTACCCCCTTATGCAATAATTTGTTCATGGGTCGGCACTTGTCAGATAGCTACGCTATGAAGCACTTGATTGACGTGACCTTTCCCTGTAGGCTTCTGAGTTGCTTGATGGTAGTTGGGGGGAGCATTTCAAGGATTGCCTTGACTTTGTTTGGGTCCACCTCGATGCCTCACTTTGAGACTATGAAACCCAAGAGTTTTCTAGATGTGACACCAAATACGCACTTCTTGGGATTCAGTCTGACTTTATGTTCCATGAGGTGATCGAGGATCTTGCTTAAGTCATCGAGATGATCTGGGCGCAAAAGAGATTTGGCCAACAAATCATCCATGTAATCTTCCAAAGTTTTATGCATGTAATCATGGAAGATGTACGTCATGGCACGTTGGTAGGTGGCACCAACATTTTTAAGGCCAAAAGGCATGACCTTATAACAAAATGTCCCCCAAGGCATTGTGAACGCCATTTTTAGTTGGTCCTCGGGATTGATACGAATCTGATTGTATCCCGAGAAACCATCCATGAGGGAAAGCATTTCATGGCCTACTGTAGCATCTACCAATGCGTCGATGCTTGGCAAGGGGAAATCATCCTTAGGACTCGCTTTGTTTAGATCTCAAAAATTAGTGCATATGTGAATCCTCCCATCGAGCTTCTTGATGGGCACCATGTTGGACAGCCATGGTGGGTAATCCATGCAGATGACAAACTGTGCATCCAACAGCTTTTGCAATTCATATTTGACCATTAAGGCCACTTTTGGGTGCATCTTACGTAGTTTTTGCTTAACTAGCTTGATTGTCGGATCAAGCGTTAGATTATGCGTGACTAGCTACGGATCTAGCCCCGGCATGTCTTTGTAGGACCATGCAAAAACCTCCTTCTTCTCTTTGAGAAGGGTAATGTAGTCGGCTTGCTCTTCGAGGGATAAGCTTACCCCCAGCTTGATAATCTATGGATTCATTGGATCAGAGCCGATGTCTACGTCAGTCGTCTCCTCGATCGACATGTGGGATCCATCCTCCAACTGGTGTGGAGTTGGGATCAAATGGATATCATTTGCTGAGTTTAAATCTGCGTTGGGAACCTCGGGTTCCTCTTCAGCATGGAAGATATCCTGAGTTGGCCCTGGGGTGAGATGAAGCATCTCACCGAAAGGCCGATACTACGATGGGGATGGAGGTGAATTGACGCGATCCCAGTCGATGGCATCTATGTCTAGATACAATGACTATGTTGGATCGATCGGGTTGTGGATGGGGGCGGTTAAGTCAATGGAGATCATGTTGATGAAATGATTTTGGTCTCCATTACCACGGGTGTGATGACTCGAACATTCTGGATGTTCTCTGTGCTCCGGGTCTGGCTCTAGAGGTATTGGCACGAATGGATCGGCCCTATGTGTGGATAGGAAGACAGGGTCTGCCCTCGACACTGATATCGCTATAGGGTCTCTGGGTGGAAGGTATTCTTCGTATGCCCAAAGTGGCAGATTCAACACTTGTTCCCACCGTGCTGGGTCTACGTACCACTCATGCCCTGGCACTATGTTTAGCTGTTCAAATATGTCATTAATCTCTAAGGGGTATTGTTGCTGTCGCATATGATTGAGATAGGCCATCTTAGTTTCATCTTCATAATCACTATCGAAGATCCAAAAGCCTTCGTTGGCTCCAACAACTATTTGCGACATTAGAGGCTCGTCTTGCTCGAGCAAATTGATCTGGCCCCATTGGGGTTGTTTCGCTCTCTACGGTGGGGCCTGATTGTCTTGTGGTGGCACTTGCTCGATGGGAGCTGCCAAAGGGAACATTGTCAAGAGGCTTTCTTGATAATCATCCATGGGGATCACTTGTGAGTGATTGCTATTTGATTTGAAGTGGTCCCATGGTGATACCTCATTTGACTCGTCCTTTGAGGATCCTTCTTGACATTGTCTAGACCCTCCTTGAAAGTGAGCTCTCGAGCTTTCTCCTCTCTCGAGCGAAGGGAAGGGATTGTGGGGGTCAACAAGGTTGGTTGCCATCAATGGGAGATAATCCCTCAATGTATATGTCGTGTTAGGGTTGGCATATGGATCTGATGCCAATCCCCCCTTGTTGCCTATCCCTAGGCCTTGCATGTTCTCCACCAAGATGTCCAAGGGAAGGGGGTGGTTGAACCCTACTCCTGACTTGTCATATGGCATTTGGTATCTTGGTTGGCAAAGAACACGTATCCCTTGCTCATATCTACCTAACCCATATCCATGCCAATTGCATTGGCCAAGGTATCTCGGAGCAAAGTCTGGGTTAGACAAATAGTTGACATCTTCAGCAAAAGGCTCTTCATCTTCGTCCTCTTGCATGCATGGTTCAATGCCATGATCAAGGCCCCCATACACAAAGTTTGTCTCGGTTCGGCGGGTAGCCTAGGGGAACAATAGTGCCGATGGGGAGGCGAGGTCTCCCCATGTCCTGCATGGACTCTAGTGTAGGTGTTGCTACAATATTCCACACCAGATACTCCCCTAGGCCCGTATTGGCCATTTCAACGGTGATTGTTGGCGGTTGAGGGGGAGGGAATGGAAGTTCTCCCTGAGTCCACTCCATGTCGGGTGAACTAGGAGCCTCGACTTCCATTCTGCTAGGCATCTCCTCGGTAGAGATAGTTGATACTGATGGCGATGTCTCTTGAGGTTGTGCCTCTTCCAGAGGTTTCTTCCCTTTGTCCTTCTATTTGGCCCCCATAGGTGGTATCGTTGGTGGAGGGCCAGACGATGAAGATGGACCCGGATGGGGATTTGATGGACTTGTCAACGGGGATGCCTATGGAATCGAACCCTGTTTAGATGGATTCAATTGGAAATCCAAATGCATTGATGGAAGGGTCGATTGCGGCATCAGCTGCATCGCATTGCAATACTTGAAGGGTTCTAAGTCCATCGGGACTACATGCACCTCCCCTTCAAATGTATACTTTAAGCATTGGTGAGCTATCGAAGGGACACACTTCATGTCCCTGATCCATGGCCGACCCAACAAGATGTTATAGGCCATATCACCCTCCAATATGTGGCACAATGTAGGTATAGTCTTTTGTCCCACTTGGATGGGTAGGACTATTGTGCCAAATGTCGAGCATATTGCATCATTGAATGCTCGTAGAGTGTAGGTGGAAGTCGTGATGTGAGATGCTGGCAACTTTAGATGTTTCAATGTCGCATTTGTGATGATATTACTGGATGAGCTAGTGTCTACCAACACCCTCTTATATGAAATCCTGTTGACCCATGCAATAATGTGCAGGGGTGGATCCACCATGTCATAAGTCAATGATCTCAATTCGTCTTCCCGAAATGTGATGACTGGCTCAGTGCATCATTTGACATGTCCCACAAAGTTGTTGAAAGAATTTGCTTCGTGGGGCTGCAACTCGATGGCTTTCAATATCTCCATTAGAGCCTCTCGATGGGGCGTTGATTGTTGTATGAGCTCGTATATGGAGAGCCTAGCCGATGTGGTCCTCAAACTCTGAGTGAGTTTGGTCCAAAGTGTGGCCATTGGTCTAGGTGGAGGAGGTTGTGCAAGGTGTTGTTGTGGTTGTGACATTGTTGGCACCTCTCCTGCAGCTGCCGTGGGAGCATTTGTGCTCGGGTACCTCCTGTTCCGAGTCACTATACTGATCATCCCTACATACCCTTGCATGGGGAAGTTCTGTGTGACCTCATTGACTTGTAGGGTCTTTTCCTGTGCATCATGGGTAGGCAAGGGGTCTTTGAAGACCTCCATTTGTTGGTTGCTTGGTGCCACGGGATTATCCACCGCTAATGTCTTGTTATCAATTAGGTCTTGCACCAAGCCCTTAAACTTCCAACAGGCATTAAGGTCATGTCCCTTTCGCCTGTGGAACCTACAGTACAAGTCCTCCCTATACCCCTTAGGCTTTGGAGCGTTGGGGTCTATGGGTTGAATCTCCGGCGAGGTTGATCAAGTTTACCACTAACAAGCGGTCAAACAGGGAGTCCCTGGACTCTGTGTAAGGTGTGAATTGTCACCTAGGGCAATGCTGCTGATTCTGTTCTTGCCTCTGATTTTCTCTGTCATAGTTGTTAGGAGGCACTGCCCGATATTTAGCCTTTTGAGGCTGTGTTGCTTGTGTAGGCTTAGGGACATTTATTGCAACTTGATTGACCACAGTGGGTTTCTATTGCATGGTCCCGATTTTAGTGTTCTTAGACCACTCTTTTTTCTTAGGCTTGGCTATCTTGCCATCCTGTATCTTGATCTCTTCAATGATTCTGGCTTGCGCCAGAGCTTCTTCTAAGGTGGCATATTGTTGTAGCTACAATAGCACAGAGATCGATCTCAAACAGCTCTTTGAGAACATTTGGGTGAGGTCGGACATAGGAGGGAGGTAGGGCAGCTTTGAAAGCAAAGTCCTCCATCGATTCCCATAGGCCACCATGGTTTCTTCCTCATACTTCTTGAGGTTGGCTAAGTCACTTAGTGACGCCTTCTTCTTGGTGTTGAAGGTGAAGCGTTTGAGGAACGCATCCACTAACTGATCTAAGTTGTTAATGTTGTGCTTTGGCAATTGGGTAAACCAATCCGAGGTAGGGCCTACGAATGTGGTTATAAATGTTCTTAATAACAAAGCATCATTGTCCTGAATGCCAAAGCATTGGCTCAGGAATCTCGTCACATGCTCTTGAGCATCTTCCTCACCTCTAAAGATTGCCAACTGAGGCAGTTTAAAATGTTTAGGGTAAGGGGGTGCTGGCACTGATGGATGCACAGGATGACTACGGAGCTGGCGTAAAGTGGGCTTTTGGGGCCCAAAAGTTTTGGTCTCCATAGACTCCAGATGCTCTAGAAGCGCTTTATATGCATCTAAGGATTTAATCTCTTCCTCTTTGGTTAGTTCCTGCTGTGGGTTGTGGGAAACTTGAGGCCTATGGGGGGGTGGCCGGATAGCAGCCCCTCCACCTTGGTAGGGCGTTTCGGCCTACTCTTCTTCTTGCTCATACTCCTCATAGGCTTCTTGAGGAGTTTCTGGATGAGACCTATGACCATGGGTGGGTCCCCGCGGAGGGTGCCCATCGTTGTTCCTGGGAGTGGCCTCCCACTCAGGTCTAGGAGGTCTCGGAGGTGGCATTTGGTAAGGTCACGGGGACCTGTCTCGTACCAAGGGGTTGTGCCTCTCATATGGTTCTGCTCTTTGGGTGCGAGGGGTTGGAACCCTCTTAGGCATCGTTTTATGGAGCAGCTCATCTGTTTGGCACCGAATGCGCTCTTTGCTAAGGTGATATAGATGCTCTAGCTGTTGTTGGTCTTGCTCAAGCTGCGTGATCTGCGCTTGGTGGGTGGCATGTCTGGCGACTGCCAGGTCGATTTGTTCCACCATATTGAGCCTAGGAGGCCTAGATGCCTCTCCTATGCATTTACCTCGGTCGTGATGATTCGAGATCTCAATAGGTCACTTCCCTCTGTCGAGGTTGGCGGCATTTACCCGAGGCTCTGGCCTCAGTAGGTGATCATGGTAGATGGCAGGTGCGGAAGCGCATTGCTCTGTTGTATATTGCTCTTGAGGAATGTAAGGGTCTTCCTCATGCTCCCTTTCATATATATGAAAGGGGCGGGCAGAGTTGGCTCGCCCTGTTTGAAGAGCCTTGCGCTCTGGATTTTGCCTATTGGTTCTAACAGTGAGAAGGGGTAAAGGGGGAATGTCATAATCATGTGGCCCCTCTTTATGGCCCCTATATGGCTCTAGCACTTCATCGCGTGGTGGCCACTCATAACGAGCATCCAAAGGAGCTCTTCTGCCTAGGTTGAATGGTACGTGCAAAGACTCTTCCTGAAAGGGTCTGTGTTGATTGGGTGTACCCCTCAAAGGGGTGTCTCTATAGTCTTGTTCTGAAATGTCCTGATGTGGACTATCTCGTGGGTTAGGCCACCAAGGTGGAATGACCAGGTCCTTGGGGCTATAGTGGAGGCGACTCGTGCCCCCTTGTACACTCTCCACAGCTTCCGCCCGTGATTGGGCTTGGCTACGGGTGCACACCATGGTGGTGTCTCTCTACAAGCTATGTAGGTTTTTATCTCTTTTTATGATTTTTATGCTACACTAAACAGAAAAGGTCACACACACACAAAGCAATGATTATCTCGTTTAAAGATTAAAAGTGTGTCCTAAACCTGGTTTAGTGTGTTTTGATTTTTGTTTTGAAAGCTTTTGTAAAGAACGTTTAAATGCAATATGATGGCTCTTATGACTCCCAAAAATGGTCGCCCCTTCGATATACCATTTCATAGGCCGATATACCAACCTCTCTATATACCCGCCCTTATGTGAGGGAAACTATAGGTACGTGAGAGCATATGGTACGTGGAACGTAGGCGATATGAAAGGGGAATCACCCTATTTATGACACCTACCATAGAAGACTTATCCTCATGTCTTTGGGAATCACCCCAGCTACACTCGGTCAGCTTTCATCGGGATTTACGTCTAGCAATAGTAGCGATCGGGGTAATGGATGCAAAAATTCAAGCCAAGGTGGTGATGAAATCCACCGTTGGTCTTGATCAAGGGTTGGGGTTTTACGACCAACTCCTTGGTGTTTAAATTGCCACGTGATGTGTGGGGTTCCTTTTATTTTGCAAAAATGAAACAAGCAAGCAGTAAAAAAAACATTCCCTAAGCAAACAAAAAACTGAAAACAGAAAGTGACAGGAAAAGTTCAGAATCCCTACCTCTTCTCTGCCCAAATATGCTGGCTCTGAGTCTCTGCCCTGAAACTACGTAGAGAGCTATTCGTCCCTGGGTGGGATGAATAACAGAATTGAATTCATCATAGGGTGGGGCGCATTCCCATTCGTCCCTGGGTGAGATGAATTCCAGCTCTATATTCGCCACAGACTAGAACGAACAGCAGTCCCGCGTTTGAAAAAAAATGATACCTGCAAGCAAAAGGCAAGTTTTGATCAGATTTCTGATCTAAAAAAAGAACATAGGACAAGGTCCCACCATGATTGCCACTGAAATCATGAGGATAAGGAAAAAAAAAGGGGAAAGAGCTCCAAGTACGATGCAAAAGCGGAACTAAACTTAATGCTAAATCCTATGAATTGAAAATGCATGAAATAGGAAAAGCATAAACGAATTGAAACCCAAATGAAAAGCCAATACGGAAGACAACCCATTTTTTATTGATACTTTTGGAACTCGGTTACAATTCGCCTCCTCCCTTTTTAGGGGCTAGGAGCGTTAAATATGTTTCTTGGTCACATCCATGGATGCCATTCCTTCTTTCGCGTGCCCACATGTAAAATGGGTGGACCAAACATCACCGCCACTTGCGTTGATGAGTCTTGACTCCTTGCTACTCCTCTGATGTTAAGACCCTACGTTCAAGGAAACAAAAAATAGTCAATAGCACCTGTAGATGAAATAAAACATGCAATCCCCAAGCCTATGATTAGTGACTGTAAAAAATGAATAAAACGGTGATTGAAATAGATCCAAATGACCTAAAAACTTTATAGGGGCATGAAGACATTACCAGGAAGGCACTACAAATGGAACAGTCAAAAAATTCACCACAGATCCGTATTCGCTCCGGGGTGGGACGAATAGACCTACAACAAAATGCCAAAAAGCACTGTCCCAAATTTCACATCCAGGAAGCTCCAAATCTCCTACAAAGTTGGGGTTAGCTAATTGGGGGTATTTTGAGAAGACCCAAAAGGTCATATTTTCCCAATTTGGCCTCTATCACTAGGAATTTGATGATGCCACCTGCATGTTAGTAAAAGCGGGAAATGATAGAAACATGATAAAAATTGCTCAAAATGATGTGAAATTTTAATGACAAACTATCTAAGCAGCATAGAATCAGATGCAAAAATAATAGAAAGGAAATCTACCACATATTCCTAATCATTTCGAGGCGGGATGATTAGACTCGTGCGATGCGGGGGCGCCAGAGGCGGGACGCCCAGTCGTTTGGGGCCTGATTTCGGCACCAATCCACTTGGGATGGGTCCAAAATATCTTGTGGGGTATTTTCAGCAAATTGGATGGGATATTGTGGCCAAATTTTGGGTTTTGGTTTTGGATTTGTGCTTCCAATAACCACCCTATGACCTCCTTTCCAAAAGAGATCAAGGATGTGAAAGGCACAACTCAAAAGGGTGTGGGTGTGAAAGTAAAATGATAGCACTTCGTTGCTCCAAAATGCTCCTTCTCTGTATATTTTGGGGTGAGAAGACTCACCATTTTATAGACTTGATGGTCTCTTTGGATGAGCATGCAGAGGCGCCACTTGGCAATCATGCCTCTCCAGGGGAGGGAAGATTCCTCCCTGATTAGGGGCTTCATGACTGCCCTTGTAACTGCCTCTAACGCTTGAAAACACTCACTCATGCTCCCATGCGATGAAGGAAGAATTAAGTGGCGGATCTGAGCTACCATTTGTCAAAATTTGACTTTTTTCAGTCAAACCTGCTATTCGCCCCACCCTAGGATGAATGTTGCTAATCGTCCCTGGGTGGAACGAATACCAGTTTGTATTCATCCCAGGGTGGGACGAGTAGAGAGAAAAGTGCCAAAAAGGTGTCAAATTGACCTCTGACCTTCCAAAATACTTTTGGGAGTGGCTAGGACCATTGTTTAACCTCTGGGGGCTGCCCTGGGGGCTGTGTGTGTCAATGCGATCAGTGTTTGCAGTCACATAATCGGATTGGTGCTATTTTGGTGTCTACAGCAGGATTCAAAATTTGAGGACTCTAGCAAAGATGAGGATCTTGCAAGACATCTACGAGGCAACCCATCATAATGAAGATGAAGAATATTCTGACTTTGCCTTATTTACTGAGTGTGATCTAGTTGAGTTTGAAGAGGTACGTCAGAATCAAAAATGGATAAAGGTGATGGATGAGGAGATTGAAGCCATTGAGAAAAATGATACATGGCAGATTGCAGACCTTCCAGTAGGGAAGAAGACCATTGGGGTCAAATGGGTGTATAAGACCAAGTTCAATACCCAAGGTGATGTGGACATGCATAAGGCCAGATTGGTGGCGAAGGGCTACAAGCAAAAATCTGGCATCAACTACCATGAAGTGTATGTGCCTGTAGCCCAATTTGACACAGTCAGTATGATCCTCGTATTGTTAGCCCAGTAGGGTTAAAAGGTGTTTCAAATGGACGTCAAGTCAGCATTCCTCAACAGTGTGTTGGAGGAAGAGGTCTACGTAGACCAGCCACCTGGTTACAAGATTGAAGGATAGGAGGGCAATGTCCTCAAGATGAAGAAGGCCTTGTATGGGTTGAAGCAGGAGCCTAGGGCATGGTACAACCAAATTGATGACTAATTTTAGCAAAATGGGTTTGTGAAATACCCATATGAGCATACCCTATACCTGAAGACAAATGAAGCAGGGGAGCTCATAATTGTTTTTCTCTATGTGGACGATTTGATTTACACTGGCAATAACAATGTCCTATTTGACCAGTTCAGAATAACCATGAAGAAGGAATTCGAGATGACAGAATTAGGGTTGATGAAGTATTTCCTCAAAATTGAAGTTGACCAATCAGCAAATGGCATCTTCATTTTCAAGGTAAGTATGCGAAGGATTACCTGAAGCGGTTCAAGATGGAGGAAAACAAACCTGCCATCACACCTATCACCATAGGATTGAATTTGAGCAATTTGGACTCTGTAGAAGCATCGATCCATCTTTGTTCAAGTGACTAGTTGGTAGTATGATGTACTTGACTGCAACTCGACCAAATTTGATGTTTGGAGTCAGTCTCATCAATCAGTTTATGGAGAATCCAAAGGATCCACATTGGCAAGAAGGCAAGTGCATCTTGCGCTATGTCAATGAGATGAGGAACCATTTCATATTCTATGCCAAGAAGGACCAGTTGGAGTTGATAGGATACACTAACAATGACTGGGCTGGTAGCACAGATGATCGAAATAACACTTCCAGTTACGCATTTCATATTGGATCAAGTGCAGTGTCATGGGCATCCAAGAAGCAACCGATCATTGCGTTGTCCACTACTAAAGCAGAATATGTTGTCACCACTTCAACCGCATTCCAGACAGTCTGGCTACGAAGGGTTCTAGGATAATTGAACCATCCTTCGCAAGGCGGAGCAATGATATTCTGTGACAATAATTCAGCCATTGCATTGTCGAAGGATCCAATGTTCCATTGGTGAACGAAGCATATCAACATTCAGTTTCACTTCATTAGAGAAATGGTGAAGTCAGGTGAGGTTCAACTACAGTTCTTCATATCGAAGGAGCATATAGCTAACATTTTTACCAAGCCTTTGAAGAAGGAGGATTTCAGCAAACTACGTGAGCAGTTAGGAGTCAAAGGGCTTGTAGGATCAGTTTTAAAGAAGAGTGTTGAAATTATTAAAACTAACCCCCATATCGCTATCTCTCGAAACAAGCATCAAAGCCATTAAAAACACATCAACGATAGTGATCTAAAGATCACTCTATCAGGAGTGACTTGATGTTTGACAACATAGACATCCGCAAATCCGATCACTATATTTATTTCAATTATTGCAATTTGGCGATTGGTCAGTAACGCTACTTCGGCTGTCAAAAACCTTAAGTGTGTCAGAAGATAAGTCTATCAGAAGGCAATCCTTATCCTCCCTTACACAGGCTATAAAAGATAGTTTGTGTTTCAAAAATGAATGATCGAGAGCAGAGCATAGTGTAGCAAAGCAGATAAGATTGTAGCACCGAACCGCAGTTTTGAGTGCTCTTCATTTTGATTTTACCCTGCAAGTTTCTTGCAAATGATTGTAATCCCTCTTCAGAGGTTGAACTATGTTTCGATTGCTGATATATAATGATTAATCCATGTTTTCATTGTGAAGAATTCTGTATTTTTTAGTGTCCTCCTATCTCTCATTTTCCTGTTATATCCTAGCACTCTCTCAAGCGTATCCGCACTTATTCCTTGTTATACCGACATTGCTCATTTTGGTGAGCGATATTGAGCAGCACTCACAAATTGAGCGATATATCTCACTTCTAATTTTTACCACTAAAAGATCCCTATTTCATCCTATATACATTTGGCCTTAGTGGTTTGTCCTTTATGAAACTTGTCTTATTCTATTTTCTCCTCATCGCTTGAATTTCCTCAAAACCCCCCTTAGCGATCATAAGAAGAGAGATTTAGAGCATTTCCTATTTGTCTCTTTCTATTCCGTATTTTTAGCTATTTGCCGAGTTTAGTAATTCTCAAGATCGCTTGATGCCCTTTTCATATTTTTTAAACGATTTTGAGAACACCTTTATTTTTCTCCATTCCCTCCGTCGCTCGCTAAAACCTTTATTTCCCTTCATCATTGGATTATTTAGCAATTTGCGGCTCAAGCATATTTATCCTCCAAATCGCCGATGCTAGAGTATTTTTCCTCTATTTCGCTCGAACCATAAGTGACTTAGGGAATAAATAAAGTATTTAATTAATGTGAAAGTTTATACTCCCATATTGTTTTCCCCAATCTCCCTGGCGCTTTAGATTTTTGCTCGATATCGCTTCAATAGAAAGTGATTTCGGGTTCTTTGGAGGATTTAATTTCTTCACTTACATCACATTTGAGTGTGATCCAAATCTTGTTCATAGATAAGACCTTGACCTTGTCCTCCTCATCGCCCATATTTCGCTTAGAACATAACTTGTGGGTAGATATTCACCAATTATTGACGATAGGACTCAGCTGAAATTTCCAAACTAGGGGAACATTCACACTAGTGCAAACCAGTTGTGCTATGTTTGTTGTAATAATTGCAGCACCATTCTAGATGAAGGTTTAGATGCACTAGGTGATTGCAGCCAATACTAGGGCAATTCTTGAATGCACCTAGTCTAGGGTGTACCTTGTGCTTGGCACACTTGACGACTGCGCCTAGGGTTGGGCATAATTCAAGGGTGTGCATTGTCTCAGGTGCAAAGGGAGGGTGCACCTTTGAATGGGTGCATGTTAAGGCTATACCTTGTACTTGGTGCAAAAATAATGTGTGTCTTGGATTAGGCACACGTGGAATGTGCACCTCGCTTGGGTGCATGAAAATGAGTGCATCAGAGTAACTCAAGGGAACTACAAAATTTCCTAGCTAGACGGATGTAGAGATAAGGAGAAGAGCAAACATGAAATTATACCAAGAAAGAGAGATTTTATTCATTGAGACAAAACAAATTACAATGTTTCATTTAGAAGCTTTATAGACATCTACAAGCAAGTTGCAGGATAAACACTAGAGGAGATTTCGAGAGGCTGTTGCTTCTTCTCCTTTGCTCTTCTCTACTATCCAATATCTCTCGTTGCTCCCTGATAATATTTTATAAAATACCACTCCACATTATATAGCCGAGCATAAGGTAGGATAAGGCTTATCCTCTGACAATGCTACATTAGGTTTTTTGACCAATCGTCGAACTACAACTACCATAATTAACTGTGCATGCTTAAAAATTGTGATGACTGGATTTGGCAAACCACTCCAATTCCAACTCTACACGGATTTCCTTTTGCAACTCCATCAGTATTAATTTAATCCAACCTTCTAGGGGTGGTTTCCAACTAGCTCTATCTTACACCTATTGCACTTCAACTTCATTCTCAATTGCCCCAATAACAACCTGAGTTTCCTCTTTAGCATAGAATGCTATAGTTTCTATGACTTTGCTCCAAATGACCTGCCAAAATCCATCTAAAGAAGAAAAAGTTTCTCTAAAAATTCTGGCATTTCTCTCCAACCACACTTGCCACCAAATGAAGTTTAATCCAAGCTCCCAACCAATACAAAGAGCTTTAGATTTAAATCTACTCCTCTTCCATATTTCCTAAATATTATTCCGATTCAAATCACCATTAAATTGAATTTTATAATATAAAAACCATCTCTCCCAGATCTGGTGCGTGAATGGGCACTCAAACATTAAGTGATCAGTTGTTTCCTCACTCTTGTAGCATACAACACATTGATATGGACCAATGATTCCCCTACATCTGAGATTATAAAAAGTAAGAATTCCATTATGCATGAACTGCCAGGCAAAAAAGTTTACTTTTGGCCAACCCTTGGACTACAAAATATTTCTCCAATACTCAACCTAAGATTTATGAGGAGGCTTTAGAAGGATCTTATCATATCCATCCTTCACTGTGTAGACACCAAGGCTCCCATAGCCCCAAGATAATTCATCCTCCTCATCTCTACCTGTGAGAAATATTTTTGCCAGGATTTTAGTCATGATGGGTGTTAAATTCGGAGGGATTGAAATTGGCCACTCATCCAACTTATTAAACTGCTTAAAATTATAATCCCTCAACTTACTAGTGTTGAAATAACTTTCACTTTGGACCCACCCTTGGTTTCTATGGTTGTTTTTATTGTTTGCAGTTCAGGAAATTCAGCAATGATAGGTGCGTATTGATCCCATGAATCTGTCTAAAATCGTGCCTTCTCCCATATCCCCACTTTCCAAAATAATCTATATTTTACTACTTGAGATCCTAACTTGAGAGCCTACCACACTAAGTATCCATTACCATCCAAAGGGGAACGACCCACCTCATTTGGGTTTACCTGTCCCAAATATTTACTAGTTAATATTCTACTGAATAAAGAATTTGGTTGGGAAATCCACCTCTAGTAAAGCTTTCCAGCCAAAGCTTTATTATTTAACTTTGATCTTCTCAGTCCCAAACCTCCTTTTACCTTAGGTTGGCTTACTTTCTCCCAACCTAATAAGGCCCATTTCCTCTTTCCTTTTACTCCTTCCAATAATTTTTTTCTAGCCATATTGTCCAACTCTTTCCATATGGTATGTGGGGCAGCAAGGATAGAAAATTTATAAATTGGCATGGCCTAAATGAATGACTATAAAAAAGTTAATCTACCCCCATAGCTTAACCATTTATGAGACCAATGATTAATTTTGTCCTTGATACAGTCCAAAATATTCCTCTAGATATCTATTTTTAGTTTTTTAAAATGCAAAGGGACCCCAAGTATACCACTAGGAGATAAGTCCTTGTGAATCCCAAGATCTCTAAAATGATGTCCTGAAGCCTTTTATCAAGATTTAAAAAGACCACTTTTGATATTTTATCATTGATGACTTGTTTTGTAGCCCTAAGGTAGACATTAAGTGTATCTCTAATCATTCTTGCTTCCCTGAAGCTGGCCACTCCCACCAATCCTGTGTCATCCATAAACTGTAGGTGAGTCAAAACTTCCTCACCCACCTTGATACCTATTAGAAAACCTTGTTGTCTTCTCCTCAAGATGATTCTACCCAATCCTTCAACCAGTATGAGAAAAATATAGGGAGAGCAAAGATATCCTTGACAAAGGCCTCGAGTATCTCCAAACGGTTGTGAGGGAAGACCCTTGATTAACACTGAGTGTGTCGGAGTAGAAACACAACTCATGACCCATTCTATCTAATCTTGAGAGAAACCAAAGGCTGTCATCATCTTTGACAAGAAGCTCCACTCCATCTTATCATAAGCCTTTAACATATCTAATTTTATGAACATTCCTCTAGTACCAGATGTTTTCATTGAATGGATTGTGTCCTGAGCTAGAACGACACCATCCAATATCTGCCTACCATCTACAAAAACCCCTTGCTCTGATGATATAATGCTATGTAGAAGAGGTTTTAGCCGCTCATCCATTACCTTTGTGATTATTTTATATATGAAATTACATAAGGCAATAAGTCTATAATATGAAATATGTACCCCCTCCTCCCATTTTGGAATTAAGGTAATGAAAGTATGATTTAATGCTTTAAGCATTCTTTTACTACATTTCGACTCCTCTATAAGAACCATTACATCCTCCTCCAAGTTATCCCAGGAGGCTTGAAAAAACTCAATTGGAAAGCCATATGGACCTGGTGTTTTTTCCATGCTCATTCCAAAGACTACGTTATTCAGTTCCTCTCTATCAATGGGTTTAAGTAGGGCTTGATTTTATTCTTCAGAGATAACAAATAGTATGACAACAATAAATTCTTTTTGAGCCTCTTCATCTTGCACCATACATTCATTAAATAGTTTAGCAAAATAATTCATTGAATGGAAATGCATACCTGGAATTGTATCAAAGGAGTGTCCATTCTCATCTTGAAGAGCTTCCATGTTGCTCATTTGTCTCCTAGAACAAGCAGTCCGATGGAAAATTTTGGTATTTTTATCACCTTCTAATAACCAAGTGGTTCTTGCTCTTTGTTTCCAGTAGGTCTCCTCTTGTTTGTCAATGTCCTCAACCGCTTTACGCAATGCATCATCCTCTTATTTTAGTTGCTCTATAATTGTTCCTTCCCTAAAGTATTTTTGAACTTCATCCCATCTGACCACCAATGGAGCTCTTTGGACCTGGAAGTCTGTCTTGTTAGCTCGCCTACATTGTTTCTGTTGATATTTGACATAATGAAGCTATTTGTGGAATCTAAACATTATTGTCCCATATTCTGGGTGACCTTCCCACCACTGTGGAATTTTATTTCAAAGTTCATCTTTTTGTAAGTAATTTTTTTCAAATTTAAATGGTTTGTGATGCTGCACTGTCTTGATCCCTCCTTCCAACAAAATGGGAAAGTGATCCGAAACTGGACCCTCCAAAATCTGAAATTTTATATTCCATTTTACAAATGCTTCCTCTGAAACCAAAAAATTTTCTAACTTCACCTTCCTGCTATGTGGATCCCTTCTCTTATTAGTCCAAGTATAGTTGGTTCCAAGGCATTTAATATCCACCAAGTGTAATTCCTGGAGTTGGGCAATCATAAGTCGATACCCTAGGTCCAAAATTGGGGTTCCCCTTTCCTGATATCTAGAGGATAATTTAGCATTAAAATACCTAGCAATAATCTAATCTAAATCTTCCCTTGAGACTCTCATGTTATGCACAACTTTCCATTGATGCATCTGACCATCTACGTTTTGAGCCCCATAAAAATTTGTGATTAAAACATGTTCAGCTTTGACATTATTTCTAAAATGTGATGTGAGAACACCCCTCCAAGCTATATGTTATATTGCAGTCCATTCAAGAGAGTTCCAAAGATTAACTATCCCCTCTGAGGGTCCTTGGGCAGCCACTTCCATATGACTAACACCCCTCCAAATTCTGTTAACTATTTTACAGATAAGATCCAATGAAATTTTTGTCTCCTAGATAAGCAAAAAGTTTGTTTTAAATTTTTCTAAGAGTCTTCAAACAACAGATTGATGGGTTCTATTGTTTAAATCCCTAAAATTCCATGATTGTATAATCATTGGTTACCTTGAGAGCAATAAAAATCTATTGGCCTCATCGATCCTCCAGTGATTAGTTTGTCTCCTTTAACTTCTATCAATTCCTTATTTGATTTTCTACCCACTCCTTGAGAGATGCTATTTTTTTATCTCTTTTCCACCTGAGTTATCCCTAGAGTTGGCATTTCTTTGTTCTTTTCTGCTATGCCCATGTTGACATCCTTAATTATTGGTTGCTCTTGGTTATGCACTATCAATACCCCTGCACTCTTTGACTGTGGTAACTCACTGTACTCAATTACCTACTCTATGATGGGGGAGATGAAAGAGGAGCTTGAACATGGTTATTATTTTAATTATTCCCATCCACTCCTTCCATGAATTTTTATTCTTCTTGGTCCATTAGTGTCTTAAATATCTCATACCTATTGGAGGGCTTGAGTTGAGTTTGCTCTTTACCCTCTTTTTTCTTTTGCCTTCTCATTATTTTGGGTTGTTCAAAACCATCTCCCTATGCTTATTTACCCTGAGAAATATCGGTTGGTTCTTTGTTTATTGTTGAATTACCCTCCTTAGGAAGATTTGACATTCCTAGAGGAGCCTCCATTTTTATGTTCATATCATTTTGTCAAGATCAGGCCAAATGCCCATATTTGTGGCAAAATCTACATCTGAAGGGCAATGCCTCATAATCCAGTTATTGAATCCAAGATAGTCTTGCAAGTTCAAGTTCCACTACTATTTGTAGAGGATGGCTAAGATCCATTTCCATACATAATATTGCATAAATAGTTGTGTTTCCTTCTATTGTGTCTTTGGAAACACCCAAATGTCTTCTAAGGGAATTACCGATAATTTCCAATACCTGCTCACTCCAAAACTCCATTGGAAGTGCATACAAATGAATCCAAACCGGGACAGTAGTGGGTTCAATTCAAGGATCAAATACCACTCTTTAGGGTTGAATAAATAATCTTGTCGGACCATGATTCCTCTTTTCTGATTCGAAAGCCCTATTTCTATCAGCAAGTGAAGAAAAACTAACAATAAAATATCCATTGCTAATAAACCACAAAGAATACTCACCAAGAGGCTCCTAGTTTTGCCGGACCCAAGAATGCAAAAAATTTAGAGTAGGGCGAATACCCATGAATTTACAGATCAAATCATGATTGGCTCTATATAAAACTATTTCTTCAACCATCCTTTGCTCAATGACAATATTTGGCCTTAATTATGACTGTGGCAAGCATCCATTAACTCTTTGAGATGTTGATCTATTTCCAGTAGTTGTAAAGAGCATTTTTAATTCATTTTTTTGTGCTTCTTTAGTTTTTTATGGATATTTATCCTTTAACAAATCTACAAAAGAACTATGTCTCTTTAGAAGAGGATCTAGAGGTGTCCCCATTGGGCCCTCTTGAGGCAGCAATATTGTCTTCAAATCCACCAAAATTATATTTATTTTAAAAAATACATCGATACGATATGTTAGGCATCAAATCTGGTTTAATTTTCTAACACCCTCATTTAAACCAGTTTCATAAAGACTTTGACACCCAACATTTCCCGAAGCCTATTGAAGTCTTCCTCATTCAAAGGTTTTGTAAAAATATCAGCTACCTATTCTTTTGACCTACAAACGTCATATTTCACCAGCTGTTTGATGAAGTGGTAGTGGATATTAATATGCTTTGTCCTACCATGAAACACTGGATCCTTCAATAGTGCTATGGCAGAATTGTTGTCACAAAAAATGGTTGTCGCATCTTCTGGTGGATGATTCAGCTCACCTAATATTCTCCGTAGCCTTATAGCCTAGCATGCAGTTGACGTGGAAGCAACATACTCCACGTCTTTAGTGGACAACACAACTATCGATTGCTTTTTTGGATGACCATGAAATTGATCCTGATCTAAGATGGAAATCATATACAAAAGTGCTCTTCTGATCATTAGTGTTGTTAGCCCAATCACTATCTATGTAGCCAACCAGTTCCAGCTAGTCCTTTATGGAATAAAATTTCTATGGTTCCACGTCCTATTGACATAGCACAAAATCATTTTACTTGCTTGCCAGTGCGTGTCCTTCAGAGTCTACATAAACCTATTGATCAGACTCACTCCAAACATCAAATAGGGTCTAGTTGTAGTTAGAAACATGAGATTTCCAGCTAACCTCTTAAACAAGGTTGGATCAACATTTCTTCTGGATTCCATATTTCTCAGCTTCAGACCTATGACAACAGGTGTGATGGTAGGTTTGTTGTCCTCCATCTTAAACCTCTTTAGGACATATTTCGCATACTTACCCTAAGATATGAAGATGCCATATGCAGATTGAACAACTTCTATACCTAGAAAGTATTTCATCAGCCCTAAGTCTGTCATCTTGAACTCCTTCATCATGGTTGTTCTAAACTGTTCAAACAACATGTTGCTATTGCCAGTGTAAATCAAATCATCTATGTAAAAGAAAATGATTATCATCTTCCCTTTCGGGTTTTTCTTCAGGTACAAGGTGTGCTCATATGGGCATTTTATGAACCCATTCTCCTAAAAGTAAGCATCAATATTACTGTACCAATCCCTGGGTGCTTGCTTCATCCCATACAAGGCTTTCTTCAGCTTTAGGACTTTACCTCCTCTTCCAACACTCTATTGAGGAAGGCAGACTTGACATCCATCTGGTACACATTCTAACCCTTATGGGCTTCCAATGCTAGGATCATCATGACTGTGTCAAGTCGGGCTATAGGTGCATACACCTCATGATAGTCAATGCCTAACTTCTATTTGTAGCCTTTTGCCACCAATATGGCCTTATGCCAATCAACTTCACCTTGGGCATTAAATTTATTTTTGTATACGCACTTGAACCCAATGGTCTTCTTCCTTGATGGGATATATGTCAAATACTAGGTCTTGTTTTTCTCTATGGCCTCAATTTCCTCATCCATCGACTTCACCCATTTTTATTCTAAATAAATTCTTCAAATGAAATTCGATCACACTCAAAAAATAAAGCAAAGTTAGAATGTTCTTCTTCTTGAAGTTGGGTTACCTCATAGATGTCTTGCAAGATCCTCGTCTTCATAGGTGTCCTCAAGTTGGAGATTCTTCTTGCAAGTTAAGGTGTTTGTGATGATGAGATGGTGTTTCTACTTGAAGCTACAGGTTGATGCACTTGTTCTTATTCTACGTCCTTAGACTCAATGACTATTGGTTCTAGATGACCAGTCTTTGATTTCCAGTTCTAGGATTTATCCTCTAGGAACTTCACATCTCGGCTAATAATAAACTTCTTCGTCATAGGATTATACAACCTATATGCCTTCGACTCTTCACTATACCCAGTGAAGATGTATTTCTCAAAATTTTCGTCCATATTATTCCTTTTCTCATCTAGAAAATGTGCATATGCTATGCACTTGAAAAATCTTGAGTGAGAAACATTTCGCTTCTGGTTGCTCCATGCCTCCTGAAGAATTTTTTCCTTCACAATCTTCATGGGACATTTATTTAATAGACAAACTGCACAACTTACAACTTCTTCTCAAAAATCATGTGGTAAATTCTTTGCCTTCAGCATACTTTGTGCCATCTCCATGATCGTTATGTTCTTCCTCTCGGCAACACCATTCTGTTGTGGTGTGTATCTGGCAGTGATATACCTATGAATTCCATTTGGATTACAAAATTTTTGGAATTCATTGGAGATATGCTCACCTCCTCCATCTATCCTGAGAGTCTTCACTTTGTATCCTCTCTGTTTCTCAACCTGAGCCTTGAACTCCTTGATTTTTTTGAACGCCTCTGACTTTTTTTTGATGGGATATACCCATGTCCTCCGACTGAATTCATCAATGAAAGTAAAAAAATATTTGTTACCGAAAAATGTGCGGGTCTGCATTGGACCGCAAATGTCGAAATGCACTAGCTCCAGTGGTTGTGAAGCTCTCCAATACTGTCCTATAGGGAATGCATCCCTATGTTGCTTGCCAACTAAGTAACCTTCACAGAATTGATTTGGTTTCTCAATAAGGGGTAAAACCTTCACCATCTGCTTCTTGTGGAACAAGTTGAGGCGACTAAAACTCAAGTGATTGAATCTAATATGCCAAAACCAGGTAGCATCCTTCACAACTGCACTTAGAGACATTAGATATTAATTCTTAATCTATAGTGGAAACATCTTATTCTTCATCATGGATGTAGTTGCAATCTGCCCATGCTCCTTATCTCAAATGGTAAAAAATTCATCCTTGAATTCAACAGTGTACCTCTTCTACACAAGTTATCCAATGCTCATCAAATTATACTTCAAACCAGGCACATAATAGACATCGGTTATCTACTTCATTTTACATTACCTAGTGCGGATAAGGATTTTTCCTTTACCCATTATAGGAACCTTGTTGTTGTTCCTCATATTCACTTCAGATTGGACTATTTCATCCAATTGTGAGAACATCTCTTTGTTCCTCATCATGTGGTTGATGCAACCAATGTCGAGATACCAGACATTATTCTATCTCTCCTCCTCAATACTGCAATTCAACAACACATTTCCACAAGCATCTCTACACTTTGTGTAGTGTGCTTACTATTGGTTGTCCTTGGCCATCTTCTTTCTACAATAATAAATATAGTGACCGAACTTCTTGCAGTAATAACATTGGATCTTTGATTTATCCTTCCTCTGATTAGATCATCCTGCTTGATTGAAGTTACATTTGGTCTCTCCATCATTGGAGTTTTAACTTTCTCCTTACTTGTTGTCTTTCCTACATTTACCTCTGCCTCTTCCTCCTTGAGAACCTGAGGCTCTTTGGTGGGATACTCCTATGCTACTATCTTAAAATGAGACCTATGCTTTGAACGCTTGTTCCAGTGAGCACTGAGTTGAGTGGATCAACCTCTGCTCATGTGTTTACAGATAATCCATGAGCTCATCCACAAGGAGGGTTGTCAAATCCCTTTATTATTCAATTTAAATCACAACTAAGTCGAACCTTGATGATAGGCTCCTCAGTATCTTCTCCACATTTCTATGATTCATCATGTTCTTCCCATTCAACTGCATCTGGTTGATGACATCCATTTTTTGGGTGAGGAAGTCACCTATGGAATTTGACACTCTCATCTGCAAGTTTTTGAACTCCCTCCTCAACATCTACAACCACACAAACTTCACCTTGTCAATTCCCTGGTAGGAGCTGGCAAATATTTCCCAAGCCTCGTTTGATGTGGTTGTTACTATGATTCATGGGAATATTGTCTCCTCAAATACCTGCATTGTGTAAAATAATGCCTTCTGGTCCTTATTCTTGTTCTCCTTCAGCAAATCCAAATCTGCCTGGGAGAGTGCAATCAATGTTGCTACATTTTCTGTCTTAGCATAGCCATTCTAGACCAGGTCCCATAGCTCCTGTAACCTGAACAAGATCCTCATCTGGATGCTCCAATAATCATAATTCTTGTCTTTGAATCGTGTGATCTGCAACTGTAATGAGTTGCCACTAGAAAACATTGCTTCTATTGTCCACCGGTAGGCTTAGGATCTAATACCAATTTGAAGGTTCAGGTGCACTAGGTTATTGCACCCAAGACTGGTCATAATTCTTGAATGTGCCTTATACTTGGTGCACTAGATGACTGTGCCCAAGTCTAGGTGAAACTCTTGAGTGTGCCTTGTGCTTGGCGCACTTGATGACTGTGCCCAAGGCTGGGTGCATGTCTAGGGTGCACCTTGTGCTTGGCACACTTGATGACTATGCCCAAAGCTGGGCATAAGTCTTGAGTGCACCTTATGCTTGGTGTACTTGATGACTGCATCTAAGGTTGGGTGCAAGTCTAGGGTGCACCTTGTGCTTGGTGCACTTGATGACTACGCCCAAGGATGGGCACAAGTCAAGGTTATGCCTTGTCTCAGGTACAAAGGTATATTGCACCCTTGGTTGAGCATAAATCAAGGTTGTACCTTGTACCTTATGCAATAGGAATGTTCACCTTGGGTTAGGCGCACAAAGAATGTGCACCCCTCTTGGGTGCACGAAAATGAGTGCATTGGAGTAAATCAAGGGAACTACAAAATTTCCTAGCTAGACGGGTGCAGAGCTAAGGAGAAGAGCAAATGTGGAATTATAACAAGACATATTTTATTCATTGAGACAAAATAGATTACAATGCTTCATTCAAAAGCTTTACTGACATCTGCAAGCAAGTTGCAAGATAAACACCAGAGGAGATTTCGAGAGGCTGTTGCACCTTCTCCTCTGCTCTTATTTGCTACCCAATATCTCTCATTGCTCCTCGATAATATTTTTGAAAGACCACTCTACCTTATATAGTTGGGTGGAAGGGAGGATAAGGCTTATCCTTTGACAATGTCGCATTAGGGTTTTTGACCAATCATCGAACTACAACTACCAACATTAACAACACATGCTTGAAAATTATGATGATTGGATTTGCGTTGATACGATATGTTAGGCATAAAATTTGGTTTAATTTTCTAACACTAGAGACCATGAAAAGAGATTTTGATTTTGTAGCTCACCATCTTGTTGTTGTGCTTATTATGTGCAGATCCGTGAGTGTTTTGCGTGTGCGCTACTACTTTTCCTGAATATGAAGTGGAGTAAGTATCTCACTATTGTACCTACCATTTGAAACCCTCATTATGTAGATGCATATATCCTACCCGGGGATTATGAACTATATGTTTATCTACTAGTATTTTGTGAGATGGTGTGTTAAATAAATCTGAATATTTTAAATATTTTTGTATCCAATTATTGCACAAAAATTTGCTTAGATGAATGTAAAATAATAAATATTAACAATACATTGTTAAAGAACATGCTTTTATCAATACAAAATAGTCACTTGTATGGTTTTATAATCTCATTATGAGATACCTAGGCCTGTTAACAATGTCAACACATGATTAGTTGTTACTTGTTTGCTTGTTGAACAGGCGAACAAGCTATAGAAGCTTCCCAACTATTTGTCAAGTTATCTGTAATGTATTGAGAACATTATGAACTATTTGCTCGAATGTATCGCAATAAGTCGGAGCTACAAAATAACATTATATCGAAAGGTCTCTAAGCGTAACAATCTAGTTCTCATTTTAAAGTTTTATTTTCTTTGAACATGAGGGTAAAGTTTTTAAAGGAACCACCCTTTTCTTCATGTACCCAAAAGTAGCTTTCCTCTTTGAAACAGAATGAAACATGGTGCATTGCAGAATGTGTCAATTATTTTACAGATATTTTTTGAAGGAGGATTGTTGTGCATTGTAAAGTGTGACAAGGCAATTTTTATAGTCTTCGTTGAACGAACTAACAAGTAGTTCCATACTACAATGGGTAGAGTGGTTTTTGAAGAAAAATAATTCGTCGATCACTGAATAATTTCAATGATTCTAGAGATCGCTCCCTAGCCAAGCGACTTCGAGAGTCGCCCGCTGGTTGGAGTGATTCTAGGTATCGCTCACTGGCCCAGTGACTCTGAGTCACTCATTGGGTTTGAGTGTTTCCTAAGATTGCTTAATGCCCAAGTGACTCCTAGGAGTCACTCACTGGGTGGAGCAATTCTAGGGATTGGTCACTCACCTAGTGACTCTGGGTGTCGCTCGTTGGGTGCAACAAAACTTGGAGTCACTCGCTAGGATGAAAGACTCTAAGGATTTCTAGCTAAGGGAGTGAGAGGGAGTGGCAAACTATCATCCATGATAGTTAGAATTTTATCATAGAATATAATGTCCTAGCATTGGAATCACTGTGACAAGGAGACTTATGTTTAACATGAGGTTAGACTCTACTTACCAAGGTTCTATGGTGATACAAGTAAAATGAAGATCGCTCAACATGTAGCAGAGTTTATTTGCTCCAAAAATACATAAAAACATATTTTTATTAGATAAAAGAGACCGAATTACAACACTTCCTCCACTGAGGGATTTATAAACATCTGCTGATAAATGCAGGATAAACAGAGAAAAGATTAAAATCTTGAATTTATTGTTTGGTTACACAACTATTTTCGCTTCTGCTGTTCTGCTCCCTTGTTCTTATATAGTCCTTCTACTACCTCTCTGCTTCTTATCAAAATGCCAACCAAAACAATATATATAGCTAGGCTTGGAAGAAAATGTGAAAAACCATCCAACTATCCACACGCGGGAATTAACTGCGGTATCAAATCACTTCAGAAAATGGCGATAAATCTCTTTATCACTATTTTAGTTATCCAATTACTGGAATCGATCATTTCTTAAGTGACTCCTAGGAATCACTTGTCTCCTGAGTGACTCCAAGAATCATCCTAGCAAGCAGGCGATTCCCACTCTTGGTCCTCACTTGAGTGACTTGCGGACAATTCAAATCATGTTTTATTTTTTCAACACCCTCCTTTAAACTTGATTTCACAAGGACTTTGACGCCCAACTTTTCACGCAATCTGTTGAAGTCCTCCTCCTTCAAAGGTTTTGTGAATATGTCAGCTACCTACTCCTTGGACCTACAAAACAGTATTTGATCTTCGTCCAACTTCACTAGCTCTTTGATGAAGTGATACCGGATGTCAATGTGCTTCATCCGCCCATGAAACACTGGATCCTTCGATAGTGCTATGGTAGAATTGTTGTCATAAAAAATAGTTGTCGCCCCTTCCGATGGATGATTCAGTTCACCCAAGATCCTTCGTAGCCATACTGCCTAGCATGTGGTTGACATGGCGGTGACATACTCGACCTCAGTAGTGGATAATGCAACTATCGGTTTCTTCTTGGATGACCATGAAACTGCTCTCAATCTAAGATGGAAAGCATACCCAGAAGTGCTCTTTTGATCATTAGTGCTGCCAGCCCAATCGCTATCTGTGTAGCCCACCAGTTCTAGCTGGTCTTGTCTGGCATAAAATATTCCATGGTTCTTTGTCCCATTGACATAGCATAAAATCCGTTTACCTACTTGCCAGTGTGTGTCCTTTAGAGTCTCCATAAATATGCTGATCAAGCTGACTCCAAACATCAAATCTGGCCGAGTTGCAGTCAAATACATGAGACTGCCAACTAGCCTCTTAAACAGAGTTGGATCAACATTCCTATTGGAATCCAACTTGCTTAGCTTCAGTCCTATGGCAATAGGTGTGATGGCAGGTTTGTTTTCCTCCATATTAAACCACTTTAGGACATCCTTCACATACTTACCCTGAGAAATGAAGATGCCATCTGCTGATTGGTCAACTTCAATACCGAGAAAATACTTCATCAACCCTAAATCCGTCATTTCAAACTCCTTCTTCATGGTTGTTCAAAATTGGTCAAATAGTACATTATTTTTTCTAGTGTATATCATATCATCCACATACAAGCAGATGATTATCATCTCCCCTACTTCATTTATCTTTAGATACAAGGTGTGCTCATATGGGCATTTAAAAAACCCATTCTCTTGAAAATAGCCATCAATCTGGCTATACCATGCCCTGGGTGCTTACTTCAACCCATACAAGGCCTTCTTTAGCTTCAGGACCTTGCCCTCTTGTCCTTGCAATTCATAACCTGGTGGATGGTCTATGTAGACCTCCTCTTCCAACACACCATTGAGGAAGGCAGACTTGACATCCATATGATACACCTTCCAACCCTTTTGGGCTGCCAATGCCAGGATCATCCTGACTATGTCAAGTTGGGCTACAGGTGCATACACCTCATGATAGTCAATCCCTGACTTCTACTTGTAGCCTTTTACCACCAGTCTGGCCTTATGTTTATCAACCTCACCTTGGGCATTAAACTTGGTTTTGTAAACCCACTTGACCCCAATGGTCTTCTTCCCTATTGGGAGATCTTCCAGCTGCCATGTCTCGTTCTTCTCTATGGCTTCTATCTCCTCATCCATCGCCTTCACCCATTTTTGATTCTGACTTACCTCTTCAAACAAGATTGGATCACACTTAGAAAATAAAGCAAATTTAAAATGTTCTTCATCTTCATGATTTTGGGTTACCTCATAGATGTCTTGCAAGCTCCTCATCTTCGTGGGTGTCCTCAAGTTGGGAATCCTGCTTGCAAGTGGAGGCGACCGAGATGGTGAGGTTATGTTGCTACTGGCACCACCACTACTGCTTGAGGCTATAGGTGGTTGCACAATGTTCTCCTCCAAGTCCACAAACTCAATAACTCCTAGCTGGCTAGTCTTCGATTTCTAGTTTTAGGTTTCATCCTCAAGGAACTTCACTTCTTGGTTGATTACACAGGATTATAAAGTTGATATACCTTCGCTTTCTCATTGTACCCTATGAAGATACACTTCTCCACTTTTTCATCCAGCTTCTACCTCTTTTCTTTTGGAACATGTGCATATGCTATGCACCCAAAAACTCTCAAATGATCCACACTCAACTTTTGATTGCTCTAGGCCTCCTAAGGAATCTTGTCCTTCACACTCTTGGTGGGACATCTGTTCAGCAGGTAGATGACACAGGTTACAACTTATGCCCAAAATACATGTGGCAAATCCTTCGCCTTTAGCATACTCCGTGCCATATCCATAATAGTTTTATTCTTCCTCTCAGCTACACCGTTCTACTATGGTGTGTATCTGGCAGTAAGCTGCTTCTGAATTCCATTTGCCTTGCAAAAATTATGGAATTTATTGGAGATGTATTCACCTCCACCATCTATCCTGAGGGTTTTCACCTGGTAGCCACTCTATTTCTCAACCAGAGCCTTGAACTCCTTGAATTTGCCAAAAGCCTCCAACTTTTGCTTGATGGGATATACCCATGTCTTCCGACTGAAGTCATCAATGAAGGTCAGGAAGTATTTGTTGTCGGTAAATGTGTTGGTCTGCATCGGACCGCAAATGTCTGAGTGCACCAGCTCCAATGGTTGTGAAGCCCTCCAAGACTACCCTAAAGGGAATGAATCCCTGTGTTGTTTTATGACTAAGAAACCCTCACAAATCTGATTCGATTGCTCAATAAGGGGTAAACCCTTCACCATCTGCTTCTTGTGCAGCAAGTTCAGGCCACTAAAACTCAAGTGACCAAACTTGAGATGCCACAACTAGGTAGCATCCTTCACAACTACACTAAGAGACATCAAAGATTCATTCTAAATTTGCAGCAGAAACATTTTGTTCTTTATCATGGACACCGTTGCAATCTACCCATGCTCTCTATCTTTGATGGTGCAAGTTCCATATTTGAACTGAATAGTGTGCCCCTTCTGCATGAGCTATCCAACACTCAGTAAGTTGTGTTTCAGGCTAGGCACATAATACACATCACAAATCTACTTCCTTTCACCGTGCCTGGTGCGGATGAGGATTTTTCCTTTTCCCTTGATAGGAACCTTGATGTTGTTCCCCATATTCACCTCAAACTGGACTGTTTCATCCAGTTGTGAGAACATCTCCCTGTTCCCAATCATGTGGTTGTTGCACCCACTATCGAGATACCAAAAATTCTTCTAGCTCTCCTCCTCAATACTGCACGTCAACAACATATTCCCACATGCATCTCTACACTTAGAATTTCCAGCATCATTTGTGTAGTGGGCTTGTTGTTGGTTCTCCTTGGCCATCTTTTTTCTACACTCGAAGATGTAATGACCAAAATTTTTGTAGTAATAGCATTGGATCTTGGATTTATCCTTCTTCTGACCAGATCCACCTTGCTGATTTTTTCCACTGCCTCTTCCTCCTTGCTGATGGAAGTTGTAGTTGGTCTCTCTGTCATTAGGGTTTGACCTTCCTCCTTGCTTGTTTCCTTTCCCATGCCTACCTTTGCCTCTTCCTCCTTGAGAACTGGAGGCACCATGGTGGGAGTCTTGTCTACCACTATCTCGAAATGAGACTTGCACCTTGAATGCCTACTCTAGAGAGGACTGAGATGAGCGGCTCAGCCTCTGCTCATGCGTTTGCAGGGAACCCATGAGCTCCTCCATAAAGAGGGTTGTCAAATCCCTTGATTCCTCAATCGCTATCATGATTGAGTCAAACTTAGGAGGCAAGCTTCTTAGAATCTTCTCCATGATTCTCTAGTTCTGCACGATCTCTCCATTCAATTGCATCTGGTTGATGACATCCATTATCCGGGTGAAGAAGTCACTCATGGACTCCGAATCGTTCATCTGCAGGTTCTCGAACTCCCTCCTTAGCATCTACAACTTCACCAACTTCACCTTTTTGGTGCCTTGATACAAACTGGCTAGGATTTCCCAAGCTTGCTTTGCCTTGGTTGTTGTTGTAATTTACGAAAAAATCGTCTCTTCAATCGTTTGCATAATATAGAACAACGCCTTTTGATCCTTCTTTAGGTTTTTCTTTAACAGGTCCTTATCATCTTAGGAGAGAGCGGTCAGTGCTGTTGCATCCGCTGATTCTGGATAGCCATTCTTGACCAAGTCCTAAAGCTCCTGCGACCCGAACATGATCTTCATCTGGATGCTCTAGTAGTCATAGTTTTTGTCGTTGAACCACGGGATCTGCATCTGTAGAGAGTTATTTTCGGAAGCCATGCTTCAATATTTTGCAGGATGACACAATGGCTTTGATACCAATTTGAAGAAAAATAATTTGTCAATCGTTCACTAATTTCCGCAATTCTAGAGATCGCTCCTTCGCCGAACGACTTCAGGAGTCGCTCGCTGGCTGGAGCGATTCTAGGGATTGCTCACTGGCCTAGCGACTCTGGGAGTCGCTTGCTGGGTGGAGTGATTCCTGAGAGCACTTACTGCCCAAGCGACTCCTAGGAGTCACTCATTGGGTGGAGCGATTCTAGGGATCGCTCGCTGGCCCAACGACTCTGGATGTTGCTCATTGGGTGCAGCAAAAATTGGAGTCACTCGCTCGGACGAACGACTCTCAGGATTGCTAGTTGAGGGAGCGACAAGGAGTGGCAAACTGACATCTGCGACAGTTAGAATTTGCTCGTAGAATAGAATGTCCTAGCATTGGAACCGCTACGACAAGGAGACTTGCGTTCAACACGAGGTTGGACTTTACTTAACAAGGTTCTCCGGTGATACAGGTAAAAATGAAGATCGCTCAACATGCAGCAGAGTTTAGTTGCTCCAAAAGTACATAAACACAAATTTTTATTATATAAAAGGGACCGGATTACAACACTTCCTCCACAGAGGGATTTACAGACATCTGCTGATAAATGCAGGATAAACAAAAAAAAAACTAAAATCCCAAATCTGTTGTTCGGTTACACAACTGCTGCTGCTTCCGCTGTTCTGCTCCCTTGTTCTTCTCTACTTCTACTACCTCTCTGCTTCTTATCAAAAAAGCCAACCAAAACAATATATATAGCTGGGCTTGGAAGAAAAAGCGGGAAACCATCCAACTATCCACACGCGATAATTTACTTCGGTGTCAAATCACTTTAGAAGATGGCGAGAAATCTCTTTATCGCTGTTTTAGTTATGCGACTTTTAGAATCTCTCGTTTCTTGAGCGACTCCCAGGAATCTCTCGTCTCCTGAGCGACTCCAGAAATCGCTGCAGCAAGCGGGTGATTCCCTCTCTCGCTTCTCACTCAAGCGACTCGCGACAATTCGAATCAGGTTTAATTTTTTCAACAGTTTTGAATGCCTCGCTTATTCAAGAAAGAATGGTAATGGTAAAAGGAAAAATAGCGATTCCCGCTCTCGCTCCTCACTCAAGCGACTCGCGACTATTCGAATCAGGTTTAATTTTTTCAACAGTTTTGAATGCCTCGCTTATTTAAGAAAGAATGGTAATGGTAAAAGGAAAAATAAAAATAAAGTAAATCCATTATTTCATGTTTTAAAGGAAAAACCATTCATTAGATCTGTTGATGTGTAGATTGCTGATAAGAAAACAAAATAAATTCATAATGCTAGTGTACTAACTATAACTATTAACCAGGTGAGCGTTCCCCGCAATAGCTTATTCAAGGAGGTGACAGTAAAATGCGGACATTGCACCGATCTTTTATGGGTTAACCTCAAAGGCTTAGAGTCACAGCCACCTCCACCACTCACGTTAGACCAGACCTCCAGCTCCAATACGAATCCTGTGTAAAACAAGGTAGAAAAACATGGAAATAACCATAAGAACTATGTACTCTAGATTGAACATAGGATACGACTTGTTTGTTTCCACTTTCCAGCACCATGAATCCAACGCCCTCTATCGTTTTCAATCAAGAGCAAATGTTTCAATATTTTTCAATGTGATATTGTAGTGGGTTAACCTTAGTGATTTATGGGTTATGTCTAAAGTGCGTCAATATGAATGTGTGATTATCAATTAATCAGAAAAACAGCCCCTTGTGTGAAGACGTAAACCATGTGGCAATGCCTTCCTGCAATGAATGGAAAAAAGAATCAACGACAGGAATCAAGAGAGGTATAGACAACTCTCAAAATGGAAGATAGATGTTTTCTTTTCTAATTTACAATTTTATACCCTGTATGTAAACAGTTAGTCTTGTTTTAGGATCATTAGGATTTGTTTTTATTTATCATGCAGCTCCAGGGAAAAGGCATAGGGTTCCGACCGCTTATAACCGCTTTATCAATTGTTGTTTAAGATTTGCACTTATGCGTACTAACTATTCCTTTCGCTGATGAAAACATCGCCCGCTAAGCGTATTGCAGGTAGGAGATTCAAAGGATTAAAGCTGGCAATCCTGATATAAGTCACAGACAAGCATTCAGTAGAGCGGCCAAAATCGTAAGCTAAACTTTACGTCAATGCATATATATGTTTTTCTGTTTGATTCACCGTACAACTGATAATCTTAAATTGCTTTATTAGTGGGCTTCTTTCCCTTACCTGCACTATGGGCTGGCACTGGATGAGGAAAAGCAAGACGATATTTGAGGTAACGACCTTTATTCTGATCTCTGATTTTCAGATTCTGCAATCCCTGACCTGCTTTTCTGATTTTTGCACACCATCTATGCTTGACGTATTTTAACCCTGATAAAAAAGTAACCTTCGGCTAGCTAAATTCAATTCATTTTTCTCTGTACCAAAAATATATACATCCTTGCAATTAGAAAGTACAAACGCATGCATTTATTATATCCCATGCAAGACAAAAAAATTGCTACTGGGGGGAACATCTGTTTCTCTTTTTGTCAGATTTGATTGCATTCCCAACCATGTTGAACGTACAACTCTTGATAGTACTACAATAACATAACTTTTGAAGCACGGGTTGCAGTTGAAATTCATCTAATCTAAAATAAAGGCTAGCGGTGTTTTGAAATGAGCAACATATTTTGTAACAGGACGAAGGGATTAACATTAACATGTACGCAGTTTGTGCAAGTAGTCTGCGATATCATTTAACTGACTGTAACATTTTCAAACTGGTTTCCCTTCTAATTTTACACAAGATGAAATTCCTATGCTTGTTTGACTGCATCCAGTGCATAAGACACGTTTGCTACTACTATTATTTTTTATTAACAAACTACCAAATATAATTGGCTTTTAATGGATGTCTTTTTTGGTTTGTTTTCATTCAATTGTGTATACCGGGATAGCATTGCTTTACAATAGATATGTTATTTAGCTTCTTGTCCAAGATGTCCACCCTCTCTGTATATATCCACAGCTATGTACTAGTGCCAATATATATACAAGCTGACAAGCAAATATTTTTTTTACTGCCCTCATATATATGTAAATATACATAATACATTTACTTAGTACGTCTTAATTTTAATCTTAGAAATTGATGGAAAAGGTTCAATGCAAACAGCAACATCTTGAAAAGGTTGTTTAAGAATGCAATAGATTATTTCTACTTTAAAAACCATTTATTCAATAGCAGAAGAGTCGTGAAGGTTTGGTGTTGTGGACGATGAATGGAGAACTCAAAACTGGTCTCCAGAACATTCATTGCATAGAAAAAATAACTGTTGGCATCAATGACCTGCCAGAACAAATCAATATATAGTTTGCCGGTTAGCAGTAGCAAGGTAAAGGGAACTCACGGAAGACTATATAGCAGGAACTCTTCCAAATGCAATTCAATATAAGAGGTCAGACTGCACCAAGGGCTAAACTTCTCTTGAAGATTAAATTAAAAAAATACAGGACAGTCGAAGGTAATGACTGCACAAATTCGATTGAAGGTGACTCCATACTGGAACTGCAGCTTTGAATGCGCACAATACATGCTTGAGTACCTTGACTGGAATCTTACATTACGGTAGATGACACGCCAAGCATTGACGTGGGAGATAGTATAATCACTTACAGTAATATCAGTAAAACTATGTTTCCACCATAATCTCTCAGACAACTTCAGATCCGATTTGGGATTAGGTCTGTCCATGCATTTGAAGGGCAGGAGAAAGAATTTTTTATTACGTCTTGAAAGATTGTTTTTGATCTCGCTTTCTCCTCAGTTTCCATAGCTATCAAGGAGCCAGGGTTGAGATTATAGTTAACGGCTGATTTAGAACAAGGAATTGAATGGGAAAGACAGTTTCTATTTATGGTTCCTTAAAAAAAAAATTTAGAGGGTATGTTGATCCTTTCATATGAGACTCAAAGTGCTAAGTGTCTTTAAAAGTTTAGGTTTCTGGGTATTGATTTTGGTCCTTTAGCAGCCACGTAGATGTGCTAGGAAATACTCGATAACTGTTTCCAGAAAAACCCTGGTGTGTATTGCTATGTACTTTCGAAATCAAACATGCACGCATTTACACGCAGACTTAATCGTGAGCTAAACATAAATCCAACTCACAAAAATGTGGGAGTCGAACAAGCTCAAAGTTTATTTCTATGTAAGGAAAGACTATTGCTTTCTCACCTAAGAGTTTTCAAATCCTATTAAACTAATTTTTCATTGTATTTAAAAGCAGGTTACCTTTCAATCATTGTTTTAAAACTCATAATTCTGAAAAAATATTGGCAATTTAATTTTAGAGAATATTGTCAACTCGAAAAATCTTGGGAAAAAGGTAAACCCTAATAAATTGTTTCAATAAGCAAAGGAAAAAAATTAACAATTGGAAAGCCGACCTTATATTAGATATTTATTGCAAAGAGTACAATTACAGTTTATCAAACAACAATTCAATCCAAATGGCAAATACAACATAAGAATGCAATATTTTACATGTAAAGCAGTTTTTAAACTCTATTTTATTTTTGTCTTTCCCTTGCACTTGATGGTTAGCCTTAGCTTTGAACTAGTGGGTAAATTGGGCCTCCTTAAAAGTGGTATCATTATGGTATATCTTCGCCAATCCTTCTAAATGTTCTACTTCCTCCTCAATTGCCTTAAGGTCCTCTATTGTAAACTTAGGATCCACAAAACTCTCGTTAATCCAATAAAATAGTGGATCTAGCTCATCCATTTGAATTGCCTCATAGGATTCACTACCCTCCATTTATATTATGCAAAGCCTAAGATTTTATTTCACAAAGTGCTCTTGGTTGGACCTATGGTGCTTCTTGGTGTGTATGTCCTCAACTAGAGAACAATTGCACTCACACCAAAAAGTGCTACAAGGCTGAATCAAAATGCAAACAAACATATTTTGTAGGGTAGGTATTATAGAGTCATAGTCCTCCCACCACAAATCTACAAAAAAAGATTAGTTTTAAAGTATTAATTTATGATGTTATACTACAAGAATGTTAACTAATATTTTTTAAATGTTCAACTTTAAAAGTTTAAATGCATTACCTAGTCATAAGTTTGACCTTGCTTCTCTAGCAAAGGGATGCACAAACAACCTCCCTCCCATAGCTTTATGCAACTGCAACTCAACAAGGATAAGGTGATGTTTGTCAAGGTTTTTTATCATCCTCTCTACACAAGTATAAAGCTCTTCTTGGACCTCTTCATAACCACATAGGTTACTATTGTATAAAACCCTTCAAAGTAGGTGATGATGAGAGAAGGATTTGCATGGTGATTAGATTAGAGGTAAATTGCATGGCACCTCGGTAAAGAATGTCATTCCTCATTGTGTTCCCTCATCAAGCTAAGCACCCATGTGTAGTTATAGATAAACCATGTTGTATTCTTTGCCTCTTCTACTATAGTGTTCATCCAAGATATTTTCTCAATGTACTCCAACATAAGATCAATGCAATGGGGAGGACATGATCTCTTAAATATATAGGAATACCTATTTAGGATAAGTCTACCTATAGATACATATGCTACTACATTGTCTATCACTGCTTGGACAACATTCTCTACTTTTAATTCTACCACAACCAACTCTTATAAACTAAATATTAATTATCATTCTTTACCTATTATGATGCATCGACTAACTTTAGTAAGACCATGGATCCACCCAAAGCCACCATAAATTTTAGTAGTATGTAGTTTATTGCATTTGCCCATCTATATAAAAGAATGCTGCAACTCTTTTTTTTCATATCATCCTTTGCTCTTCTACTGTCATGACCCACCTCAAAATGATTCTTTTGATTTCAATTATAAATATATTTGATTTCAATTATTATTATATGCTTTTTGGATGAGGTACTATTGATGGCTTTTGTTTTACAGGTACAAGTCCTCAAAGAGTGAAATGAGAAATGATGGTGGTATGTACTTTTACCACAATGGGATTTTTGCTTTGGCAGGGGCAGAACAGTCTTAGTAGTGAAACATCCACCAATGGCTCATGGGTACATAGAAGGCCAATTAAACATATCCTTTTAAATGTAGCTCTCATATCATAAATGAATGCTTATTTATGAAAGTCCTCCAATGACAAGGAATGTCCCACGAGCATGGGAGCTATTCTAAATAGGAAGATGACAATATTTTATTGCCATCAAATTGGCTACATAAGAAAGAATGCTAAAGGTATATATGTATGTACTTACGTATGTTTGTGTTTTCTTATATTTATGGTATTATGCAATAAATATAAAAATAAAAATAAAAAATTATAATAAAATAAAAATTATAAATAAATAATTATCAATAAATAAAAAAAAATTGACAATGATTTTTATGCGTATAACTTTAAAAAAAAATTATAATAATAATATTAATTCTTAAAAAAATAATGACTATCTATTGTTGAAGCCTTCACTAGAGGTGGTTGATGGAATGGAAACACATTTGTTTCCAGAAGACACCTTCCTTGTCCTATAAATCCCCTTTGAAGCCCCCTTTGAAGCTAGCAAAAGAAACATACATTTTTACCAGGAAGGAGCAAGGAGGAAGGGAAGCGAGTAAAAGCTGGTTTAGTTTTGGTAAAAACACCAAGTTGGTTCACTTCCATCCGAAAAGTCCATTTTTCCCTATCTATGTATGTCTGAGCATATGAGATGCTTAAATTTGATTGTTAATCTCTTTTCTTACTTTAAAAGAAAAATACAGAAAACAATACCTATAGATTTATCTCTGTAGATTAATATGATCCCATCTGGGTTATTTGGTTTGAATTAGCTTAACTTACAAATGAGGTTATGTGGTCTTCTTTACGGTAATCTTCCTTCTAGATGATTTACATTAGCTGCACCTCCTTTTACTTCTCAGTCTCACTGTTTCGTTTAATTTAGCTTCAAAGCCGATGAGATGGCTCGATTGATAGCCAGCACGGTAAAAAACTTGTACCAAATAATAAATCGAATTAAATTAAGCCTGTAATAAATTAGAATTCAACTGTATTATTAGTGATACCTTCGAATTGTTATGTTTTATATTAAATGAATTATGAAAGTTGCAGGAAAAGATAATTTGAATGACTTAATTAATACACACGTTAATAATGTGTTGCATTGCTCCTGTTTATTAAAACAAAGATATTTTAAATTTCCTTATTAAAATAAGACGCAGGTTAATTTCAATTTGCTTTAATTTCAAATTGCTTTGTTTAAATTGAAATACGGAAACTGCAGGTTAATTTGAATGGCTTAATTAATACATAGGTTAATAATGTGTCGTATTGTTCTAGTTTATTAAAACAAAGATAGTTTGAATTGCCTTATTAAAATAAGGCATAGGTTACTTTCAATTTGCTTTAATTTTGAAATGTTTTTTATAAATTGAAATATTGAAGCTGGAGGTTAATTTGAATGGCTTAATTAATAGACAAGTTAATAATGTGTCCTGTTTATTAAAAAAAAAAATATTTCGAATTGCCTTATTAAAATAAGATTAAAATAAGATGTAGGTTAATTTCAATTTGCTTTAATTATGAAATGCTTTGTTTAAATTGAAATATGGAAGTTGTAGGTTAATTTGAATGGCTTAATTAATACACAGGTTAATAGTGTGTCGTATTGCTCTGGTTTATTAAAACAAAGATATTTCAAATTGTGTATTTAATAAGATGTAGGTTAATTTCAATTCGCTTTAATTTTGAAATGTTTTGCTTAAATTTAAATATGGAAGCTGTAGGTTAATTTAGAATAAATCTGTTTGGCAGTATGAATATTAATTTACTCCTTGCAAACTATATAGATGTTATTCTAATTTCTCAATGGAAAAAATATTAAATGAATAACGTAGAGACTATGTTGTTAAAAGTTGAATATACTTTGCAACCAGACCATCTTTGAGTATTTTGTCCAATGGTTCGACAACAACTTAAGAATCTAAGAATTTTGTGCACCAATATCCCTACCTTCTTTTTTTCAACGACTCAATATTTTAGGGAGGGGAATATGCTACACTTCTACCCTGAAGAAGACTAGATAGTCATAGATAGAACACGTGCACAATGGATATGGAAAGGCATTGTAATAACACTATATATATACCCTATTGAGGGTCTCTTTGGATAGGTTGAGTGTTTTGCTAATATAGCTTTGGTGCACTACGGTGTTATATTGGTGTTTTTGAAAATGTTGACAATATTTTAGAGGGAGAACTATCTCGGATATAGAAATAAAAAAAACCCCACTTCAACAAAAATAATTTTTTTCTCACAATACTATTTTTACACCACATATTTAAAAACTAGTTACAAATTATTTACAATTATCAAATAATAATATATTTTAACACCCTTTTATATTACATTATTTGGTATAAAAGATTTTGTCATTTGAGTTGTTTTTGTGTTTGTCCCAATACTGATAGTTGATGTAACTTATCTTTCTTTTTTGTGTCATAAAATTTTCATTCTCTATTACTATTACTTTTCTCACAATATTTATGTTCGTGTCATTTTCTTCAACATTTTTTATTTTTTTTAATTTCTCATAGGTAAATTATTTTTCAAACTTCCTTTTCTTTTATAAAAATAACTCAACATTTCTTTTATCTTATTCCATTTTGTCAAGTTTATCCATCCATAATTCATTTTTATTTTGTTGTTTTTATTTTCTTTATAATAACAATATCTTTGAGAATGGTTATTTCCTCCACAAAGTTCACAATGATGAAGGTCCCAAAATTTCTCTGATGTATGTCCATACCTATTACAGTGTCTACATCTGAATTAATTGTTACCTATTTGTCTAAGGCTTTTATATTTTGGTCTTATTTTTGGTATAATGTTTCTTGAAGTTGTGTCACTATATCCTATCAATAATGCTATACCAATATTTTTAGTATACATTTCAAATTCATTACACTAATCAACAAAATTTATAGTACTACTATCTCTATCACTATAATTAATATTATTACATTATCCTTTATCATATCTAGGACTATTACTATCTTTGTTACTTTCATCTACTCTATCAATTTGGCCTTTATCATGGCCAATACATGCATTTTTTGTCTTCACAAACAATGCTCAAGTTACTAGTGTCACAAGCTATATTTGATTTTTGTACAAGATTACTAGAATCATAATCCACATCTATCATCATGGGCCTTAAACAAATGGTATAAAAACTTACATTTACATTTTGAAAAGATCGCTAGTATTGTAACATATAATTTTTGTCATGCCCCTCAAATCATTTATGTCACAACATGCATCTTTTTTTTTGGTAAGTAGATAGATTTTATTAACATATGGGTTTTGAAACAGCCCCAAAACCTTTTACAAAAATATACAGGTCATTAGACCAAAACCACCAGCAATTAGCTATCAAACAAGGGCTCACAACCACACAAAAATAAACAAAAAGGAGTCCCAACGAGATAGTCTCGGCAAAGCAATCCCATAAAAATAATCCTAACCAAAACCAATAGGGAAGACCCTAGCATAAATAGAGCATGCCATAATTACTCTTCAGTATTGGCTTTTGTATTAGAATTATTGTTTGGAGCATCACCTGCATTCTTCATTTGGCTATGGATTTCATCCAAAAATTTTGTAGCTTCTTGATAGAGGATCCAGGCCACTTTGGAAGCATTAGCAGGAACAATCAGATTTGTAACAGTCTCAGACAACTAGATAAGCATGGGGTTAGGGCTAGAATTAGCAAGGGGGTTTGCATTGTCTTCAGTCATCGAGTCCATGAAGGAGAGTCATTAGTGGAGGCCTTCGGATGGGGATCATTAGTATTCAAAATTTTCAAGTGATGGGAGACCTCGAGGGTGATAGAAGTGGGAGTTATCTTGGTAGATACAAGAATCTTAGCATGTATAGCATTTTTAAGGAAACAACGTCTGAATTCATAATTAGCGTAAGGGGAGGTCTCATTTTTCTTGGCTCCTAGAGAAAGATTTTTAGGAGAGGGAGAAATAAAATTAGGGTCTTCACCATCACTCAGGACATTTTGGACAGGGGTTCCTTGGATGGGACTCTCAACGTTCTTTGAGGGGATTTGACTATCAAAAACCACTGCTTTCTTGGTGAAGGCATTGAGAGCATGCTTGTAGAGAATGAGGTGGAGGTATTTGTGGATAATATGAGAGGATTTCCCCTTCCTAAAATTTATGATCAAAAGATCGATGGATCTTAAGAGGTAGTCAAGAATATTGATTTTTCTAATGTTCTGGAGGTGGTTAAGAAAGGCAACATGGAAGCTACGGAGGTGATTGTCAATCTTATCAATTGTAATAAACTACATTATGGTACTAATGACATAGTCCTAGAGAGTGGGAAGGGAAGTTCTTTTAATTTCTCCATTATCAATGACAAGGTCCTTACCTTTGTTAAGAAAGGTGTCCATCTCCAAATCCATTGAATATCTATCGTGTCTGACCACTCGACCATCAATTGGAATTCTGATAACTTTTGCCATCATCTATATGTTAATCTAGAACTCAACACCATGAATAGTAACATTATCATTGTCCCACATCTCCATGATCTCCTATGCCACTTCTTCATCACTATCAGTGAACATATTCAAAAAGGGTAAAAAGCCATAGTTGTTTAAAATTTCTTCAACCAGAGCATCGATGATGAGGGTGTCGGGTTCGTACAGGGCAATGGTGGAGTAGGGGTGGAAATTGGGGCCTCTACAATGTTGGCCAAGAGAAGCACAAAAGCAAGGGAGACAAAGCACACCATGGTGGAACTTGGAATTGAAAGTACACTCATTTTGCATGCCAATAAAATTGCAAGTCTAATTCCACCTTCGATCTTTGGAGGTGGTTGGGATGTGATCCCCAAAATGATGAACAAATCGAGCATGGAAAAGAAGCAAGTGGAAAAATTTGGTAATTGAATACCCTAGAATAAAAATTATGACTAACCACGATGGCACACAAAAAATAACCAACAGACCTCAATGTGGCAGTGAAGCCCAAGAAGGAAATTTTAACCTGCTTCTCCAATGGAAGAAAGACATATAACAAACAACTAGGTGGGTGAAGGAAAAGGGGAAAGGTGGATTAATTGTAAGGGGGGCAGAGGGGCATGGAGCAATGTGATAAGACAGTGGATTGTTAGAGATGGCATGGATGGGGGTGAGGTGGTTGGACCAGGGATGACATGGAAAGGCAACGAAAGACTGAGCAGGGTGGAAGGGACCATGGAGGGATAATGGGTGGGTGGAAGGGGGAAGGGCAAGATGCAAATCAAGACAATTGAATATGAGCATTGGTTTAGTGATTGATATAGGTCCACGCAAGGGTTTACTAAGGGTGCTAGACATCTTTCACAACAAGCATCTTTCATCATAGGCTTGTTCTTAAATTTTTAAATTTTTTTCTTGTCACCTTATCTTAATAACATTAAGAGTAACTACTAAGTTGTATATTTCCATACACTAACATGTAATATAAAAAATTTCCATATCAATCATTAGCTTCATTGAGAATATAATTTATATAGTGTTGATGTATTAAAAAAATATTCATTTTAACTTCTTTGAGAATAGATTCTAAATTCCACATTAATTCTACTGACACATATTTTTCACCTACAATAGGTTCTTGAGATATGGATTGGAAAATATTTTAGCTTGCTTTTATTTAATTGCACTATCCTTTGGTGATGCATATTGAATGTTTGCTTTTATTTTTTTTAATTTTCTTTTCTCAATTGGCATGTTGTGTGTCTTGAAATAATCATCAATAATTTGGTCTTATCTTTAAAAAAAAATTAATTATATGTATTTTATTTAAAATAAATTAAATAAACCTTCGAATAATTTTTTTTTCTTAAATGATCAATCATCAATAATTTCTTCTTTCAATATAATTTGACACTTCTTCAAATCATCTTTGACTGAAAATTTTCCTTCAATATAATTAATTTCCTTCATAGTTGAAATCATATTTACTTCCAAATTTAATATTTGAAATCTTCTTTTATTCAATAAATTATTCTTCTCTTCAATATATTTTCTTCAAATAATTATTTTCCCTTTCTTCAATTTTTTTATTTAGTCTTCAATTTTTACTTTTATTCTTCACTTTATTTTTTCTTCAATAATTCTCTTCAATACTATCTTCAACAATATTTCACTCAATTTAATTTCCTTCAACAATTATTATTCTTCACTTTTAAATATTTTTGTTTCCTTTAATTAATTCTACTTTCATTCATTAATCTTCTTCAAATAATAATGTAACTTACTCTTATGTTAATATCATCAAATTTCATTGGATCAACTTCTTTATCAATAGAAATATTTTATTTTACTTCCTTAGTAATATCAAATACATCAAATATTTTTAAATGCTTCCTCATTTAAAAATATATTTCCCCTTAACTCTTCAATATTTCAGAAAATAAATGATTCAAGTATTAACTTAGCAATTCATGTGCCAATTAGTGTATACGATTGCCTGTGCTCAACCCTTGTGATGCTTGCACCAAAATACGACTACATTATTCTATAGAAATAATAATTACATTCAGCACCTTTGTCTTGATGTTTATTTCAAACATTACACCTTATAGTGTTATCTAGAATCTAACTACACATTCAATCTTTTTCGAAGCAACTTGATTTACTTTCTTTGCTTTGTCTAGCTTGTGAATTCAACTTTGTTGTGTTCTCTTCTCTATGGTTTTTTTCATTTTATTTTAGCAATTGCATTTCCTTCAATGCCACATAATATTCATACATTCTCTTTATGAATTTGGCTCTCTAATATCTATTTATTTTTGTTTGTAATATTATCACAATGTCTTCAACTGAGACATCTTCCACAATAGCTCACTTTTTTTGTTTCTCCCATCACATGATGTTCTTCACATGGATAAGTGTGTCTTCCTCCATCCTGGTCTTCAAATATGAGTGTGCTATTGAAACCAATTTTTCTCAAGCATAGATATTCCTTTCAACCCAACTTCTCTCCAATGTGGGTGCTATTTTCTATCCAAATTCTCTCAAAGGTAGCTCTAATACCAATGTTAGCAATTAAACACTATTTTCATAAGATCTCACAATATATCAATATAAAATATCCATGCAATTACATACGTTCAATAACAAACTCACTGGATAATATTATTGATGAATATATCAACTCAAGCAATGTAAATACATTGTATTGCAAATCTTATTCATATGCATTCTAATATTATGTATTCAATATATATGCTTTGGATATAAGACTCTTCACATTCATAAGATCTTGAATGTTTCTACTTTCACTAATTATTCATATCCTCAAACTCATAGGACATGCCCTTTTATATTTTTTGTAAGAGAAATATAATTTATTGACTCATAATAATGATAAACCTATAACAATTACACACACTAAAAGATAAACATTTACAAAACTCTTTTCACACCACATATGTACAAACTAGTTACAAGTTGCTTACGAATTTTTTTTTGAGTAATACTTCTTATGCACATCCACCATAGGGATTGAACCTCGGTCACATCATCGATAATGCAAGTGGCATCCTTGCCAGTAGACCACACTGACGGGGATTCTAATAATGTAATGGATTATAATAATAGATAGTAGTTGTTACGTGTACCTATCATACTTTTAGCAAGTCATCACAATAATGTAACCTATTATTTTTTTTTCTTAAAGCGAAAAACCCCTTGTGGGGCCGCCTTGGTCTGAGAGACCATGAACAGGGGGTTATACACCATCAAAGTCACCCGAGGGTCACACGCGGCCCTACCCGCACCAACATTATCAATTGGATATTAGTTACCCAATTCAAATTTTTGGTAGGGTGGATATTTGAACCTGGGACCTCCCTTGGAGGATTGCCCTCTCCTCTCCAATTCACCTACAACACCTAGGTTATAATATAACCTATCATTATTGTCATTATTGCAATCAATATTTTCTATGTTAACATCTTTTAAGCTAGAATCATCATAAATGTTAGCAACATTCCTTATAGTATGTTTTCCATTTTTACTAGAGACTATTTTGGTCTCAAGTAATATCATATGCATTCATTACCTTAAATTCATAACTTGCATCTAATATTTTATATTTTAGAACATAAAATATATTAGTCCTGTGATGAAGATCACATATACTATATATTAAATATAAAAAAATACAATAATTTTAATGTTTAAAAGTACTTTAAAAATATACTATAATGAAATTACTTTATAATTAATTAGAATCATAGTAAACAATAGTAAAATTAATAAGACCCGGAGGGATATTATAGTGATAAGTCCTTATTTTTTCATCGAGGACACCCAAGTTGAAACCCTAGTACAAGAGAACTGAGACCCATCATAAAAACCTGTGTAAACTTAAATTTTAGCTTACTAAAAAAATATATTACATGCATATTTTAGACTACAAAATTATAAATGTTTTTTAAAAAAAAATTAGTTTAAAGGAAGCTTTTTGATGTGAAAAATAAATTATATTAAAAAATTAATAGAATACATTTTTATGAAAAAAAAAGGTGGATAAACAGGCCAAGTGACCAATGTCATCAACAAAAAAACCATCCTCATAAAAATAGAGTGGGAACTTAAGAAAATAATTTATAGCTAATCAACACCTTACAAAACTGATTGACAATAAAACTAATTGATTACATAATGATGAGGCTTCATTATATGGGTTTAGCCACCCTTGGGACTAATTCCCATCCAATAGTAGCATCAAAAGACTTTGGTACTAAGTCCCTCATCTACCCAGAAGTACTAGGAACATCCTCCCATCCATAAACAAATGGTTGTTGGCTAGCAACAATCATCAAAGATCATAAATTTTCCTAGGCATCAAGTCGAGGAGTTGGGAGGGAGAGAGGAATAGTCAAGTAGCCTTGACCATAATTGTAAGGACCTTGAGCCAGGATAGGAGTGTATTTTAGGAGTGAGCGAAACTACTACCTAGTCCTGGATCAACATCAAGGAGTATCTTGCTAAAGAGGAATTCGATTGAATATGCATGATGTGTTCCCCAATTGATCAATAAGCTCTTGAAGATGAATGAGCTCCATGGCCACCTTATTAGATTGAATTGTAATTTAAAAATAGACAAATAACATAATATTAGACTTCTCAAAAGCAAAGATGTGCAAGGAGGAAGAACACTTACCAAATATACAATCATTTCTATCTCTCCATATTTTGAACATGGTCATCGTACAAAACAAGTTCCATAATTCAAAGAAAATAGTTGGCAAGGGGGAGGGTCTCTCAAAATGATATGCTTCCACTCAAATGTGGTGAGGGAATAGGGTCTAAAAAATGAAAAAGCCGCTCCCATAGAGAATGAGCCTAAGAAAATAGAAAAAGTCTTCAGATTGAAGATAAACAGTGCAAGAAAGGTTAGGGATACCTAAATGGCTGAGATGCTAGCCAATAGGAAGCCCATAGTGTAAAAAACTTCAAGAAAAATAGGATTGTTTGGTCTCCAAGAAAGGATCCCAAGCACTCTAGAACCTGCACATTCAAATAGGTCAAGGGGAGGAGAAATTCCAACATTGATTGAACTTATCAATCATGGGGAGGCAAGGAAAGAGCCACCCATACCCTAATCGAGCTCTCCCTCCTCCATGTGATAAGTTTGCTTTCCCTGAATGCATCTTACATAAGATTTATATTTTCACAACGACCTTTGTGGAAGGAGTAGAAGTGATATCCAGATACTTCTCTATGAAACTTTAAAGGAAGTTTAAATTATCTATATGTATAATTAATGTGAAGTAGGGTAGAGGTGGTAGACAGACGAGTTTTACCTTAGTATTTGCTAGCATCACTTCGAGTAAACATTTAAAGATGTGGGATAGAGAATTGTTTCCTATAAAAATAAAAAAATTATTAATGTGAAGTAATTATAAAGTTTAACCTAAAATAATTTATTTATTTTGTTAACACAAAACACACTGCCATCATGCTCTCTACATGAAAACCAGGTTGTTTTCCTATAAAAAGAAAAAATAATAATTAATGTGAAGTAATTATAAAGTTTAACTTAAAATAATTTATTCATTTATTTTGTTAATACAAAACACACACCATTATACTGGAATGAGTGGTTCCCCATGATGTACACGAGAACTAAAGCTTAAACCAAACTTGTAGGCTATTTAGAACTCAAACCCCTCTAGGTCCCCCTCATTCGGAGTAAACATTTAAAGATATGGGGTAAGAAGTTATTTCCTTATTAAAAATAATAATAATAATAATTAATGTGAGGTAATTATAAAGTTTAACCTTAAAATAATTTATTTATTTGTTTTCTTAACACAAAAGACACCATCATTTATTTCTTTATTTTGTTAACACAAAAGGCGCACCATCATGCAAGAGTGATTCTTAAAATAATAATAACAATTAATATGAAGTAATTATAATGTTTTTTTCCTAAAATAATTTATTTATTTATGTTGTTAACACAAAAACAACACACCATCACGCACTAGTGATTCTCCATGATGTACACCAGAACCACAGTGCATTGCGGTTTGAACCTTGGACCTCCCAAAGGAGGCCAAAACCCTAATCCTTGTGTTGTCTTCGCCATGACCTGATATAAATATTCAATATTATATTAATAAATAATTTACTTATAAATAAATAATACTGATTTTAACAATTAAAATATTATTAAGTTAAAACATTGGATAATCGGGGCAGTTGATCAATTTTATTAAGAGCAATGTATTTTTTATTAATACTCCAGAGATTCGACAACATAAAATCGCTTCAATTTTGGGGTGCCGAATTTTTTCTCCCTGTTACATATTTGGGCCTCCCGTTATTTGTGGGTTGTTTGAAAGAGGCATTTTGGACTCATGTTCTGGAGTGGGTTCAGAGAAAGCTCTCTTCATGGAATGTTGCCTTTCTTAGTTAGGTTGGTAAAGCGGTATTAGTTTAGAAGTCTCTATGTTTTGGAGAAGTCTTATCAAATGTAGGGATTTTATCAAGACCAATAGCCATTGGGTAATAGGGAATGGTAGATCGGTCTCCTTTTGGGATGATCCTTGGCTTAGAGACCACCCTCTTGTAGAGGAGTTGTATTTTAGAGAAGTTTGTTCTTTATCCAAGGAGGTTGGGTTTATCAAAGTGGTGAACTTCATTCTTCTTCAGAATAATCATAAATATTGGTTGCAGTCCCCTCCCTTTCTCAGATCTCCTTAGGATCATTTGGTATGGGATATTATTCTTAGGGAATTGCGTAGATATGTTATTCTTCAAGAGGATATGGTGGATCGGTTTGTCTGGGATGGTGATAGCGAGGGAAGTTTTACTGTTAAATTTGCTTACTCTCTCCTTTGTTCCCATGGTGGTGGTGATTGGCCCTGGTCTAAAATATGGATTAAAAATCTTACTCCAAAAATCAATATTTTTTTTGGCTTGTGGTGCAGAATAAGGTCCTAACGATTGAGAACTTGCATAAACAAGGATTTAATTTTCTCAATCGATGTTTTATTTGTAAACAATATTGGGAATCTGTGTCCCATTTGTTCCTTAACTGTAAGGTGTTTTAGAAAAAAATTTATACTTATCTTCAACATATTGGGCTAACCTGGATGTTACCTAATTCTATTCATAACCTCATTCTCCAATGGATGTCACCCTTTTCCTCGCCTTACCTAAAGTGATTTTGGAAGTTCTGGTAGCCCCATATTCTTTGGGGAGTGTGGAAGGAACGAAATGTGAGGGTTTTTAAAAATAAATAGGGAGATCTTGTTCACCTAAGTCAAAAAATATTATGGAAAGTTGGTGAGAATGTGTCCTCTGCATTGAAGGATTCACTTCCCACTATACCTAGGGATCACCCTGATTATGTGGTGGAGCGTGCTCTTGGCTTCTACCTAAATTTAAGACCTCTTCTGGATCCCAATATTCATACATCTATTCATTGGTCATCGCCTCTTCCAGGGTGGTTCAAATTTAACTTTGACAGGGATTCGAAAGGAAATCTAGGTAAGGCTGGTGCAGGTGGCATCATTCATGATCATTCTGGCGATGTTATCCTAGCATTTGCAGAAGAATTGGGCAAGCAATCATATCATTTTTCTGAATTTTGGGCCTCTTTTATTGGGATTCAGATGCTAAAATATCTTGGCATTAAAAGGGCTATCATTGAAGGCGATTCATTAAATATTGTCAATATGCTTAAAGTCATTTGTAGACCTAGATGGTGGATCTCTAACCTAATTGATGAATCAAGAGCTCATCTATCTTCCTTGGAGGATTCTTTAATCAGGCATGTGTTTAGAGAAGGTAATGCGGTGACTGATTGTCTTGCTAACTTGGGTGTGTTGAGTCAGGGCCTTAAGGTTTGGTGTACTGACTTTCCTTTGGAATTAATCTACCTCGTTAATGATGAGAAGCTTTAATGTTCCTTGTGATATGATGGGGCCTTTTCTGCTACTCCTATATTTTAGTTGGTGCATGCAGTTATTCGATTATGGGTGGTGGTGGAGTGCCTTAACTTTGATGGGTTTCTTTGTCCTTTCATTACGGTTGGGTGCTACTGTTGCTTTATGTATTATCTGGGTGTCCCTTTCCCTCTTCGGTTTTTTGAAATTCAAATTTTGTACTTTATCCCTTCATCTTGTCAATCTCTTGGGAGATGGAACTCGTTGGTTTCTTTTCTGCCTCTAGAACATTCTTGGGGGCACCCATGCCTAAGGTTATTTGGAACGATGCTTGTCAGTCTCTCCTCGGGAAGGTTTCTTTGATGCATGATCTAGATGATGATACTTCCTTTCTTAATGATGGTGGTGCTCCTTTCAATATTCTCATCAATGTAATGAGGTGGCATTGGAATGGTAACATTATGGCAGGTTTTTATTGGTGGAGTGGTACACCTATGTCCTCTTTACCTTTCTTACTGCCACTTGGTTCTTCCTTGAATTTCTTTGAAGTCTTCTCCTTTTGGGACTTACACGAGAGGTGGTGTGATATTTTCTTTCCCAATATTGATGAAGTTACTCCCTTTGGTACTTGGAGCTAGCGTTCGGATGGCTTCTCTATGGTTGGTTTGTATTGGAGGAGCGGTAAATTTGGTTGTTCCCTGGCTTGGTTATGGACTCTCGTTTCCATTCCAGTTTTCTTTAAGGCTTTCCCTTCTTGGGCTCTGAGGGTTCTCCCTTTGTCTTTTGGGCTCCTTTTTGGGTTAATTTCTCGTGTTCTCTTAATATTCATTGTCTCCGTGATGGGTCTTATTTTTATACCCGTGGCGTGGGTTTTTCTTTCTATTTTTCGATTGGGAATTTTTTCTTGGAGTATTTTCATGGGGCTCTTTATTTTTCCATGTTTTTGCCTCCCAAGCCCCCTTTTGGCACTCTTTGTTTGATTTCTGAGTTGAGGCTCTTGTTTATGTTCGGTGTGATGCTTGAGTTTATTCTTCGTTGGTCTTTTCTTGCTTTAGGGAGTGCTTTGGCTTGGGTCTTCTCCCTCTGTTCTGTGTCTGAGTTTTTTTGGAGTGTTGGTAGTATGGGTAAAGCTAAAATCTTCCCGGCCAAGCTCAAATTGAGTAAACCTCATCTTGAACCTGCGTCTATTTCTTTTTATGAAGAGGTTAAAACTATCTTAGCAGATGGGGGTCTCCTGGAATACATCCAAAAGTTTCATGGGCATAGTCCGATGCTCACAAATTGGATGGTCTCATCTTGGAATGATGGTTGGGTCAGTATTGGCTCTTGGTCATTTCAAGTTATGATGGAGCTCATTAGTAGAACCACTGGCCTGGTCTTAGATGGAGCCTATCACAACCATGATAGACATTCTCTATTGCAAGAGATCAGTCTCTTTCTTGACAAGGAGGAATATCTACCTAGAGTTTAGAATGGTTTTAGTGTTGCGGCTTTGCCTCCTCCTTGGAATAGGGTTGCTAGGGTTATCATGGACTATTTTACCCTTGATCCTTCTTATGAAATTATTAGGAGCTTTCATGCTATGTTTTTAAACCATCTGAGATGCAAAGCTTGTATGAATATTCCTTTGTTTCTTTTCCATTCCATGAAGAAATCCTTTTTGAATGTTCAAGGTGGCCGTGGTGTTGCCCCTATCCATCAAGGTTTGGCTTTGTTGGTGTTCAAATAGGCTGCTTTTGAGCATGGTCTTAATGCTAATGATTTTATAAAGCCTTTTGCAGATCTCCCTAGTCCCATGGCGGTTGGTACAAAGTTGATGGTGGAGTCCCCTTCTCCCAGTGGTGGCTCTCGTTTGGCTTCTGAGTCGGACTTTGATGGTAGTGAAGACACTTATTCCTTCACCTTTGGTACTGGCCCAGAGCAGATCTCCAAAAATATTCAAGTCTCTTCCAAAGGGGTTTGGGGTAGGGCTTCGGATGTGGAAGTCATTGCCCATTCGACTGGTCCTACTATTAAATTTGACCTACCACCTAAAGTGATTACGAAAGACTTTGTATATCCGAAATGGAAGCCTTCCTGTTCTGTCACTACTGGTGAATGATGCAAATCCAAATGGTTACGCTGTAAATAGGGTAAGGGTGATAATCCTTCCCTTCCTTCTACCCTTTCTAATTCTGATGTTCTTCCTAGGAATCGCTCTTGGGAGAAATATGTGGAGGAAGTTTTTACTCCGATTGCTTTGGTTGCTCCTATGGATTTGAAACATGCTGTCTTTCGTGACTTAAAACTTATTGATATCAATCAACATAAGATCTGGTGCTCTCTGAAGTCGGTCATGGATTGGTTTGAGAATGTAATGCATTTAGCTATTGATGTTGCTCAGGGCTTAGATAAGCTGGTGTAGAACTATCTCAGTTCTCCCTTGTTTTGGACCTTGAGGTTTGGGTGTTTGTAGTTCTTTTTGTCTACCTCTGGTTTGTCTTTCGAGGTTCTATTTAGTCTTTCTTGCCTTTGTGGATTTCTTTGTAGTGGTTGTGGGATCCCGTTAAAACCCTCTTTCTTATTAATCTTACAAAAAAAACATTGAACAATCCTTATATGTAAAATATATTATAATAAAATTAATTATGTATATCATATAACTTTAATAAAACATGAAAAATATGGCTCATATTGAATCACAAAACGCCCTTTGAATCAATGCTATTGTTCCAAAAAAATTGTATATGTTCCAATAAAGAAAAATGGACAAACTACATCTGTCTCGAACAAATGCACTTGAATAAACGACATCCTTCCCCACTTTTTGCGGAGGTTCCAATGAAGAAAAATGGACAAACTTCGATGCAATTCAAATGGATGTAGTAAAAGATAATTTTTTAGTGGATTGGTAAATGTAGGTGTAACTTGGTATTTACCAAGAAGAAATTTAGGTTTAAACCTTGGGGAGCTAAACTTTTACTATTTTACTCTGAGTATGTGTAGACCAACGATACTAACCCACAATGACTTGGTGGTTCCCATATCACACCCAATTTAACAAAAATGAGCCTAATAGGTTTGTTGGAAGCAATCCATGTGGTTTAAATGCTGCTCTTACCAATTACTAAAATACAAACCTTAACCAACTCTCGTATGTAATCAAAATAATAATAATGTGAGTTCCCCTTGTTAATATTCCAACCCAGTCTTAACTGCTATGGTAAGAAGCTATCTATGATCTGTCGATTTTTATTGTAACCTGAGATCTCTGTAAAGCCTAATGTCCATCACGAAATGGACAGTTGTTCGCTCCATCTGTGAGGTGCATCTGACATTATAGAGCAGCTCCTCCATCAATGTAATGTTCGACAAGGTTATAAATATTAGGATGGAGTGGGGTAGGGTGAATATTATAGTGCGCGCGTGTTAGAGTAAATCACTATATAAAATATATTTATATAGAAAAGCAATTATAGTGTTTCAAACTTTAACAACAGAATTAAAAAAAATAAGACAAACACACAGAGAAGAAGAGACAACGATTTTAACGTGGTTCACCCAATGTGGGTTACATCCACCAAGAATTTTCAGTCCTTCCTTTCTCAATCCAAGCAATAGAGGGTTACAACCTACAACAAACATCTGCTGTAATTTCCTCTCTATATTTCCAAGGAATCAACACAGTAATTTTCATTGTCATATGTCTCTGTTTTTCCTCACAACTATATATAAGAAAAAAATAGAAAAACAAACTGCTTTTCTTAATACATTCCAAGATTAACATTGAGTTCCCAACATCTAATTTTGGGATAAAAACAAAAAAACTTTCCCTGGCTGTCCTGTTGTAAATCCGAAAACTTTCTCTGGTAGACTAACAAACTGTAAATCTGGAAACTTTCCCTGCCCGTCCTGCGGTAAATCCAGAAACTTTCTCTGTTTAGCCTCCTCATAATTAGGCTCCATTCCTAACAATCTCCCACTTGGAGACTAATTCCATTGCACCATACTGCAACCAAGGACTGAAAAATTCTCATCATGGCCTCTTATTCCTTAAGGCCAACGAAATTTGAGAAAAATCTCAACTTTTCTCTTGACACCACTTTTGTAAGCATGTCGGCAGGATTTTGTGATGTGTGAACCTTCCCTAATTTCAAAGATCCATCTTCCACTACTGATCTAATGAAATGATACTTGAGTTTGATGTGTTTAGTTTTTGAATGGAATGTCGAATTCTTCGCAAGGTGTATAGCACTATGGCTATCACTCCACAACCTATTATCCTCTTGCTTCTTCCCCAGTTCTTCCATTAGTCTTTGCAACCAAACCATCTCTTTGCTTGCTTCTATAGCAACAACATATTCAGACTTCGAGTGGTTGAAAGGGCAACTACGTGTTGGAGTTTAGAAATCCAACTAACCGCTCCTCCTCCTATAGTAAAGATGTAGCCGGTAGTGCTCCTTCCACCATCAAGATCACCTGCCATATCAGAATCTACAAAACCTTTCAAGCATATATTAGAGCCTCCAAAATTCAAAGAATAATTTGAAGTTCCTCTCAAGTACTTGAGTATCCATTTTACCGCTTGCCAATGTCCTTTTCCTGGATTACTCATAAATCTACTCACTACTCCCACTGCATGGGCAATGTACTGGTCTTGTACAAACCATTGCATACATCAAGCTTCCAACCGCTGATGCATAGGGAACCTTAGCCATATGCTCTTGTTCCTTTTGTGTCTTGGGACACAAATCTTTGGTGAGTTTGAAATGCTTTGCCAATGGAGTAGCAAGAGACTTTGCATTGTTCATGTTGAATCTCTTAAGCACTTTTTCAATGTATTTTGCTTGTGATAATTTCAGAGTGTGACTCTCCTTGTCTCTTGTTATCCTCATACCAAGGATTTGTTTGGCTTCTCCCAAATCCTTCATGGCAAAGGATTTAGCCAACTTCTTCTTGAGCATGTTTATATCTTGCATATTTGTTCCTGCAACTAACATGTCATCCACATACAATAGCAAAATAACATAGTTACCATTTCCGAGTTTGCTTAAAATATACCACGGTGATCACTTTGACATCTTTCAAACCTTTGATTAGCCATGAACTTATCAAATTTTAAATACCACTTGTCTAGGAGCTTGTTTTAACCCATACAAGCTCTTTTTCAGTTTACATACCCAATCCTCTTTACCTTTCACCTGAAAGCCTTCTTGGTGCATATAAATTTCCTCCTCTAAATCACCATGAAGAAATGTTGTCTTCACATCTAATTGCTCCAGGATACAAATTTTCTATAGCTATAAGACTCAAAATAGCTCTAATAGAGGTCATTTTTACAGCTGGAGAAAAAATCTCATCAAAATCAATACCTTTTTTCCGAGCGAATCCCTTGACCACTAGTCTTGCTTTGTATCTCTTATGCCCTTCATTCTCCTCTTTAATCCTGTACACCCATTTATTGGTCAAAGCTCTTTTACCTTTGGGTAGCTCAACCAAATCCCAAGTTTGGTTGTGGAATAAAGAGTCCATTTCTTCATTCATTGCAAGCTCCCACTTATTCTTGGTATCCATCTGTAATGCTTCCTGAAAACATTATGGCTCACCAGCATCGGTATACAAAACATAATTAGAGAAACGTTGAGGAATTTTACTTATCCTGGTAGATCGTCTAACAACACTTTCTGGAGATTGAGGTGCTTGTTGTTGCTTGCTTGTACATTTTGATCTTCTACCACTTTTGGAGTTACCTTTTCTATGTGTCCATCAAGGTCTATGTATTCAGCAATTTCCTCTTTCTGTTTCTTTCCCTGCAACCGATCTTTATACAAGTTTTTTCATTAAATATGACATCCCTACTTCTAATGACTTTTCGGTTATCACAATCCCATAATCTGTAACCCAAGCCATCAATACCGTAACCAATAAAATAGCACTTTTGGGCCTTAGCATCTAACTTATTTCTGTTCTCTTTGTCTATATGCATAAAAGCCTCACATCCAAATACCTTAAGGAAAGAATAATTTATTGGTTTACCTGTCCAAAGCTCTTCCGGAATTCCTCCATCCAAGGCACTAGACGGTCCTCTATTAATCGGATATACTGCAGTATCAACAGCATGAGCCCATAAAAATAATGGTAAGCCTGCATGTATTCTCATGCTCCTAGCACGCTCCATGATGGTTCTATTCATTCTTTCTGCAACCCCATTTTCTTGAGGTGTTCTTGGAACTACCTTGATTCTTCTAATTCCATTTTTAGAACAAAACACATCAAATTCTCTACTGCAATATTCTCCACCATTATTCGACTTTAGACACTTTAACCTTTTTCAGTTTCATTTTCAACTAATGCTTTCCAATTCTTGAAGGTATTAAAAACATCACTTTTATTCTTAATGCAATATATCCATGTTTTCCTTGTTGCATCATCAATAAAAAGTACATAGTAAGAGGAACCTCCAAGAGAAGTTACATGAGTTGGGCCCCAAACATCCAAGTGCACAAGCTTCAATTTCTCTTTCTTCCTTTCCTTGCCATCCTTGAGAAATCTAACTCTCTTTGCTTTACCATAAACACAATCCTCACGGAATTCCAAATCAATCTCTTTTAACTTAGGCAATAACTTTCTTGAATGTAAAATTTCCATACCTTTTCCACTCATATGGCCAAGTCTTTGGTGCCACAAAGATGCACTCTCACCTGTAGAAACTAAATTCATGGAGCGGTGAGAAAAATCGGTAAGTAAATAAAGAGTACCCACCAATTTACCTCTAGCTACTATCAATGAACCTTTAGTAACTTTCCAAGCATTTTCTCCGAATGCAACCGTGTATCCTTCACCATCAAGCTTACTTGCCGATATAAGATTTCTCTTTAAATCTGGTATGTGTCTCACCTCTTTAAGAGCCCATTGACATCCATTTGGGGATTTAATCAAAATCTTTCCAATACCCACGATTTTACATGGTTGGTCATTTCCCAATAGAACATGTCCATAATCTCCAGAAACATAATCTATGAAGTATTCCTTATGTGAGGTAGCATGGAATGAAGCACCACTATCAATTACCCAATAATCACTATTTCTATCAAGAGATAAGATTAAAGCATCTTGTAGAATTTGTTCGGTAATATTGGCTTCGAAGTGTTACCATTATTATCATTACCTTCATTTCCATCACCCTTTCTTTGCCAACAGTCCTTCTTGAGATGACCCTTTTTGCCACAGTGTTGTAGCTTTCCTTTTCCACGTGATTTGGATCTGCCTTTGGATTTGCCACGATGTGAACTCTTGCCTCTTTCTCTTCCTCTTCCTCTATTCTCAACAGTTAAGGCGGTGCTAGATGATTCTCCTGTGGTTTTTCTTCTCATGTCCTCATTGAGTATCACACCAACCACATCATCAAATTCTAATTTATTTGAACTCGAAGCCGAGTTACTTACCGCCATTACCAAAGCTGTTCCAACTTTTCGGAAGAGAGCATAAGATTAATAAGGCCCTAAGCTCATCATCAAAATCCAATCCTACTGAATGCAATTGATTAGTGACAGTATTAAATTCATTTAAATGATCATGCAGAGATCCTCCTTCACTCATTTTCATGTTAAATAACCTTTTCATTAAGAATACCTTATTTGATCCTTGATGGTTTCTCATACATCTTGGCCAACTTATCCATGACTCCCTTGGTAGTCTTTTCATCGAGAGATGTTGAAGGCTACGGTGGCTCCCAAGCACGGCCTCCACGGTACCCAATGCCTTTCTATCAAGGAGACTCCACTCCTCATCAGACATAGATGAAGGTCTCTCTGTTTCCCCCTCAAGAGGTAAGTAAAGATCCTTCTGGTACAAGTAATCCTCCATCTGCATCTTCCAGAATTGAAAGTTATGGCCATTGAATTTTTGAACTCTAAACCTCCCTTCTTCCGCCATTGCTCCCACTTGATCCAGAAATTCTCCTTCTGTCAAGTGCACCCAACAAAACAACCGCTCTGATACCACTTGTTAGAGTAAATCACTATATAAAATATATTTATATAGAAAAGCAATTATAGTGTTTCAAACTTTAACGGCAGAATTAACAAAAATAAGACAAACACACACAGAAGAAGAGACAACGATTTTAACGTGGTTCACCCAATGTGGGTTACATCCACCAAGAATTTTCAGTCCTTCCTTTCTCAATCCAAGCAATAGAGGGTTACAACCTACAGCAAACATCTGCTGTAATTTCCTCTCTATATTTCCAAGGAATCAACACAGTAATTTTCATTGTCATAGTATTCTCTGTTTTTCCTCACAACTATATATAAGAAAAAAATAGAAAAACAAAGCTGCTTTTCTTAATACATTCCAAGATTAACATTGAGTTCCCAGCATCTAATTTTGGGATAAAAACAAAAAAAACTTTCCCTGGCTGTCCTGTTGTAAATCCGGAAACTTTCTCTGGTAGACTAACAGACTGTAAATCTGGAAACTTTCCCTGCCCATCCTGCAGTAAATCCAGAAACTTTCTCTGTTTAGCCTCCTCATAATTAGGCTCCATTCCTAACAGTGCATACAGAAACAACATGTCAATGCCACGACTGTACTAAAAAATTACCATTCTCATTACAAATACAAATACATACGGTTACTGAATAAACGTGATTATTAGAGAAAATGACCCATATAAAGTTAAATATAATTACTTTTTGCACTTTTATGACCACAGGTCAGGAGAGCACCGTGATGTCTTGACCTTACATCACATTTGAGTGTGATCCCAATCGTGTTCAGGGATGATACCTCGACCTCTTCATCTTCACCGCCCATCTTTCGCTCATTCCATAATTTGGGGTTAGATCTTCGCCAATTAGTAACGACAGGACTTGGTTGAAAGTTGCTTCATTTTCAAAAGATAATGTATGTTGCTTCATTTTCAACGAATAAAACAAAATGGAATGACAGATATTGTTAAGTTTTTATAAAAAAAGACGGTATAAATTATTGTAGATTTAATTCAAGAAATCAATATTTAGGGAATAAAAAAATTTAGGAAGTCAATCAAATTTTGGTCAAGACAATATCAAAATCAATATAAACCACATCAACAACAATTTCAGTGTTAGTACAATCAACCTCACATAAAATATAGTGAAACAAATCAAAAGGGGCACTTAGCTCAAGAGATACAAGAAATTCAAGAACTAGAAAAACTACAGAAAGAACATGAAGCTAAAGCACTTTCACAAAAAATAGTATTTTATGAAGATACTAATAATTTACTTGATCAGGATACAAACAAGGAGCATAATGAAGAAAATAGAAAAAAAAGTACAAGTTCCAGAAAAAAAAAATGATCATATTGAAAACTAAAGTCTTCAATGACCAAATAATGTAATACAAGAGGGTGCTAGAATAAATTACATTATTTGGTACATGCTAGTGTAACACCTTGTGTACGTATTTGAATTAGGAGAGAGAGTCCTATATAAGAGTGTGAGTATTTATTTTATGCAATGTAATAAATGCACAAATATTATTAAAGTGTGCAAAGTATTTTGGTGATGTAAATGTGCATAATAGTCCATCTACACGAGTCCATAGAGTAGGAAGATGAAGAGTCTCTAGAAGAGTGAATGTCATGACCCTCCTCACTCGAGTATTGAAAGAAAATAAATATATATTTATATATATGTATACTTACCTATGTTTGAGAAACATGGTACTATTGATAGCATCTGTGAGTGCAGGATAATTGCAGAAAGATAATGAAAGGTGACAAGTCAGCAGAAAAGGGTAAGTATGGGAAGTGATGATTCGGCTCACGAGCACATGGAAACTCGTGCTTGCATATCATTTAGGGGTAAAATAGATTGCATTTTTGCGTGGGTTCTATTGTTTGGAGTATTGTTTGATTGCATGGAATGAGGTATGTTTTGTGGTGGCAATGATGATGGGAGCCACTAGCTTGGAAAAACATGTTAGTGTTTGTTTGGACATGCATGTATATGTTTAATACTTTAAATATTCCTTGTTTTATTTTTATATAAGGTGAGCTTATGTATTTAGAGGGAGGCGATGAAGATGTCTTAATCAAGGGAGCCACCCTTTAATTGTTGAATGAAGATTTGAGATTATTCTTTCATGATTCTATAGAAAGATAATTTTATAAAATAGAAAATAAATAAAAGGTAAATGGTTATTTTATTATTCAGAAAAGGAAAAGAATTTTATGTAAAACGAGTAAAATTGTATTTTGTATTTGCTCCATGTTCGTATTAAAAGATGATGAAATTATGTGGCCATTGGGCAAATGCATTATGTGTATGGGTGGCCAAAGTCTTGATTTGTTTTAGACCCAACGTATGCTCTTGACCTTACCTTTGCCTTATTTTATTTAATATGCGAAAAACTAGCTATGTTTTATTGTTGCATCAAGGATGGAAAAGTCGGCAGAATCAAATCATTATTGTTGAGGTTCTTTAAGAATGCCATGATGAAAAGGTGGTGGTACAAGATTGTGGAGGGAACTTGCTAACCTGGCACTATGCATGGGTAAGTGAAGAAACAATTTTACCAAGTTTTCGAAATGCGGAGAAAGGAAGAAAGAAAGGGGGACAAAAAAGAAAAGAGGACGACGAGGGAAAAGTTGGAGAAGGAGGAGACCAGCCAAGAGAAGAGTTTTAGGAAGTGAAATACACAGGTTGGGAATTCCTTTTGATTACTATGATTGCTACGTTCTAAATGAATGTGAAAATGATGCATGTTGTGTACAAATGACAATGTGAACTATGCATACTATGTCAAATGAAAACTAGAAACCGAATTTGTTGTGCAAACTTTAAAATGGATGCGACATGTTTAAGGTAGAAACATTGGTGAGAAAACCAAGTCAAATTTACTAGAATAAGTTTGAAAATTGTTGTGTTTCTATATGACTGTGTTTTATGAAAATGATAGGGTGATGGTTTGATCTCTTCTAAGCATATTTTTCTTGTACGTAACAGAAACAATGAGAAGATACCATAAATATTTCTGTGTATTCTGTGTTAAACAACTGAATTAGTGGGTAAACTAATTAACAAATGTTTTAGTGTAAACTATGACTCATTGAAGCTAGGAAGTGGCATGGTTCAGGAAGAATAAAAAGTGTAAAAGCCATGACAAAATTGACTCAGAAGAAACTAGTTGTTTTTAGTCGAATGTTGCTATGTTGGTTGAGTTTTAGATTAAAATATATGTGATTGGTAAATGTAGTTTGCTAAGAATAGATGATTGCTTAACTTTAGTGTTGATTGTTTGTAAACATAGGAGTAAAGTTTACTTAATGACATATTGTTGAAAATGAAGCTTTAATGAGTGAGGCTTTTATTTATGAAACTGTTACCTGGAAAATGGGGTAGAAATAGAAAAGGGAAAACATGATGATAAGTTAACTCGGTATTTATCTCGGGACAGGAGATAACGGAGTTTTTGTTTTGGGGTGTTTTCCATTAAAAGTTTTGAATGCATGTGTGCATAGTAGAAAACATTCTCATCTATTTTGAGTCGTATCTGATCCCTATGAGTTCTGTAAGAACTCCTTTGTGCTTTGATGGATGCTGGATGAGACAACATTGAGTGAAAGAACCCTAGATCGTGGACCAGTTTGGATCGACAACGTCAAGATCTAGCCAGATAGTAGGTAGTATTCTTGCTTGCTAAAAGCAAAGACTCGGGTGGAAGAACCATTAAAAGTTATAGTGGGTCTAGAATCTGAAAGTTGGTTGTTGATTCTATTAGCAATAATTGTGTTGTTTGTTGTAAAAATGGGCAAAGCCCTCTTGTATTTATTTTAAAATAAGTTTATATAATTGGTCTTAGTGATGTCAAACTGAACATTGGTGCTTTGAAATATTTGTAATTAGTTTTTAAAAAAATTGATGTTATAATACGCTTCCTTATTATGACTTTATGTTGGATGATGCAATTAGTTTCTTAATGTTTGTGGTAGACTAGAGTGATTGATAAATAATGGAAGTCATTTGAATGCATAAAATTTTCCAGTACCGTGTATGGGATTATAAACTAAAGAATAAAACCATGGGAAAGCCTTTCATAATATGGCTTTTGGAAAACATAGAAACCGAAAACTTCATTGTTGAGAATTTGACCCTTGAGCAAGGGTAGAATGCCTGGACACTTTAGAGAATGTACAAAGTAGAATTGAGTTAATTTATATTTCTTTTGATTGAACCCACTTTGTTGATAGAAAATCTAGTTGTGGAAGAAATATTTTTAAATAGTGAACCCGAAGTACAATTAAGACTTGTGCTTTAATGTCAAATGTGTTATTTTAAATAAATCAGAGAGCTTTCTATTAAAGGTAGTTTAGTAGATAAGTTGAAGGTAGTACAACTTTAATTAGAGTCTTGGGAAGTTATCCTGAGAATGTGATTAAAGAATCATCCATAATGTTGAGGTGCGAGTATGCACACAATAATCTTCAAAACAACTGTTGACTGATAGAATTGGTCGATAAATGACTGGGTCAAGTCTGGATGGAAAGATGGTATGGGACATCCTTCCTAGGTTGTATTTGAAGGGCACAGTGATAAATTCCTTACTCATTGAACTTAGCTTAGTATAGCCACAGGGTTTGGAATGGGATAAACCTTTGTGAGTTGTAATGAGTTTGTGAAATGAAGTCCAAGGTCAAGGAAATGACATGGCACTAATAGGGATCCAGGTAAATGGGATTCACTAGTTAGTCACAGAGACATAAACACACCATATTCTTTTATACCGTTAAGGAACAAGTCGACTAGAATGTCGAAGGTTTGGTAAAAATAATTTAGGGAAAAAGGCATCCACCCTCTAGGTGTTATGGGCCCTAGGGGACAACCCTTACCATGAATCAGACCTCATGCTAGAACATGTAGATGATAAATGAGGGTATCTATTTTCACTAAATGGTAACTCCACGGGATTTGGCCGATCTCATCCACTTGGGTGACTATTTGTAGTAGTCTGAACTCAAAAGTGGTATGTTATGTTTGTGCAACATTGTTTGAATTGGTTCAAAAAGAAAATGGATGATCTAAAAGAAGATAGTTTGAAAACTATCCTTGTGAGCTAGGAGTAACTTTAGAGACTTTGAGTTAACCTTTCAAAAAAATATCCTAGCTAATGAATTTACTTTTATTGGTCAACCAGGTAAGTAGTCAGACTTGGGTTGTTACATATGGTATCAGAGCAGAACTGATTCTAAGGTTGTAGAACTCTGCATGAGAATTAAATTAATTAAAGATAGCTAATATTCTACCTCTTTCACTTACAGGACAAATGACATGAATGTTGAGAGGAGGGTCCTCGGGAAATCCTATGGGAGGTAGGGAGGAGGAAACCACTGAAAGACCTGTAAGAGGACCACGAACAAATGTAAGGAAAGAAGGTCCCCAATGTGAAAGAAGGTAGAAAAGGGTTCATGAGATTCCTCTGAATGAAACTGGTGAGGAAGAGGGGAACCTTGCAAAAATGGTTAAAACATTACAAGTACAAATGGAAAATCAAAGGAAAGAAATGGCCCAATAGAAAACTCACATGGCCCAGCAATAGGAACTTATTTCCTAGCAATAACGAGCCATAGAGGACTTCGCTAGAGAAAGAGAATCTGGATTAGGTAGGATAAGGGAAGTGCTAGAAGAACTTGAGGGATCCAGAGCTAGAAGGGCAAGAGTGAGTAAAGAATTGGATAGGAATTTAAAGAAAATTGTAATATCTAAGTTTAATGGTAAAGACGATGGAGAGTTCGTTGAGAATTGGATAAGTGAACTAGAATCCTACTTCTCTCTGGTGGACCTATCCTCTGAATCCAAAACTACTTTGGCAGTTATGAATATGATTGAAGTAGCCCTGGATTGGTGGAAGTCATACAAGAAAGGACATGAGGTTGAGGTTGCAGACCTCAAATGGGAAGAGTTCATTAAGGAATTCAGAGATAGATTCCTAACAAGATAATATTATGTGGAAAAGTTTGGGGAATTTTCAAACTTGAGGTAAGAGATTATGTCGGTTCGAGAATATCACCAAAAATTCATACAGTTATTGAAGTATGCAACCCAATATGAAAGTAATGAGGAAATGAAAACTCAAAAATTTATTCTAGGATTACATCCTAGAATTATGACGGTGGTAAACATGCATAATCCCATCAATTTTCTGACTACTTTTGATTTAGCCAGAAAGGAGGAAGCTAATAAAGAGATGAGAAAAGCATATTTCAATTACCAAAAGTTATCCAAAAAAGAAAAATATGAGCTTAGGAAATGAAAAAGTGTTGGTTTCATGAAATGGGAAAAGGAACATAACAAGAAACCTAAAGGAGGAGATCAGAACAAGCAAGGTGGCAAAAGCAAATCCAGTTATCATGGGAGTAAATACAAGAAATATGCCAAAGAGTTTCCCAAGAAACAGGACCAGAAACCAGTAGGTCAAGGAAGAGATAGGGAAACTACACCTGTGAATAGAAATGAAAATAATAATAGAGGCAATAGAGCTCCACCAGGTGGATGCTGGGTGTGTAAAGGAGCTCATTATGCTAAAAAATGTCCCCACAGAGCTGATCTACCACCAAAGGCTCCAGAGGAAGCTGGCCATAGGATCTATGCAGCCACAGGTAGTTCTGAACTCAATGGAAAAATTACTCCTTTCTTATTAAATGGTAAATTTTTTGGTAAGAATGTGCAAATTTTGATTGATAGTGGGTCAACTGATAGTTTTATATCAACTAGATTAGTGAGGGATTTTCCTGTTAGACCTAGATTCTTGGAAAATGGTTGGAAGGTAGAGTATGGATCAGGGTAAACTCACCATGTAAACCAATGTCTCTTTGATTCCCACATTTCCTTTCCACAAGGAAAAATCAATTGGCATCTATATGTAGCACCTTTGCATGCATTTGATATCATTTTGGGGATTGATTGGTTGAAAGCACATAAAGCTCTTTTGAACTTTGAAGAAAGATGGGTAGAATTTGTGGATGAATCTACTCAAAGGATTAGAATTAGTTGTGGATAGAGGGAAGTAAAACCCCATCTAGTGTCTGCAATGCAACTTAAAAATATTATTAAGAAGAAGGGCATGATCTTTATAGTAAAAATGAATAGAAGAGAAGAGCTTGAGAAAGAATCAGATCTCTTTCAGAGATTCCTGGTGTTAAGTACTTTTAAGGATGTATTCCCTGAGGAACTTTTGGGATTACCTCCATGGAGGGAATTTGATTTTTTAATTGAATTGTTACCAGATGCAGCACCAATTGCAAGGTCACCATACAGAATGACCCCTATAGAGTTACAAGAGTTAAAAATGCAACTGTAGGATTTGCTTGAAAAAGGGTTAATAAAACCTAGTGTATCACCATGGGGAGCTCCTATCCTATTTGTTAAAAAGAAATATGATACCTTAAGAATGTGCATAGACTATCGTATGCTGAATAAAGTTACTATCAAAAATAGGTACTCATTACCAAGGATTGATGATTTATTTGATCAATTGAGAGGTGCAACCATATTTTCTAAAATAGATCTGAGATCAGGATATCATCAACTTAGGATTCGGGAGGAAGATACTTCTAAAACAACATTTAGAACAAGGTATGGACATTTTGAGTTTATAGTCTTACCTTTCGGATTGACCAATGCTCCAGCCACTTTCATGAATCTCATGAATAGCATTTTTAGGGAACAACTAGATAAGTTTGTACTCATATTTTTGGATGATATTTTGGTCTATTCCAAAAATAAGGAAGAACATGATCAACATTTGAGAACAATGCTTGGGATTCTTAGGAAGAATCAATTGTTTGGAAAATTGTCAAAATGTGAGTTCTACACCTCACAAGTGCAATACCTTGGACATATTGTCTCGGCTGAAGGAATTGCAGTAGATCCTAAGAAAATTGAAGCAATCATTAATTGGCCAACACCTACCAATGTCACTGAGGTGCAAAGTTTTATGGGACTCGCAGGATATTATAGGTGATTCATCAAAGGATTTTCAAGAATTGCTCAACCCATTACAAACCTTCAGAGAAAAGGAAAAAGCTTCAAGTGGACCGAGCAGTGTGAGGAGGCTTTTCAAGTTTTAAAGGAAAGGTTAACGAATGCACCAATATTACAATTACCTAATCATGATGAGCAATTTATAGTTTGTATGGATGCATCGATTGAGGGATATAGGTGGAATTTTATCCTAAGGTGATGCAATAATTGCTTATGAGTCTCAAAAACTCAAGAGGCACGAAGTCAATTATGCCACTCATGACTTAGAACTGGCAGCAGTAGTACATGCACTGAAAGTTTGGTGACATTATCTTCTAGGGAAACCATTTGAATTAAAGACAGACCATCAAAGTCTGAAGTATATATTTTCTCAACCCTTACTAAATGCTAGACAACGATGTTGGATGGAGTTCTTGGTAGAGTATGATTTTGGTATTGAATACATTAAGGGTAAAGAGAATAAAGTCATTGATGCTTTGAGTAGAAGAGGATGTATAACTGCAATGACAAAATGTCAGTATGATCTATTAGATCAAATTAAAATGTGGTAAGCAAAAGATAATTATTGTCAAACATGTATAGGTTTGACTAATCAAGTAATGGACAAGAATACAGATTATGCTTTCAAATATGATCTACTTTATTTCAGAAATAGATTGGTGGTACCCAACTTAGGGGGATTAAAGGAAATGATCCTTAGGGAGGTGCATAACACTCCCTACTCTATGCACCCAGGTGGTGCAAAGATGTGAGAGAATCTAAAGAAAGCATATTACTGGCCTGGTATGAAAAAAGATATTACCAATTATGTGGCCAAATGCCTGGAATATCAAAAGGTAAAAGTAAAACATCTGCATCCAACTGGAAAGTTATATCCACATGAGATACCCACACAGAAATGGCAAGTAGTATCAATGGATTTCATCATGGGGTTGCCTAAAATGAGATTCAGGCATGATGTAATTCTAGTAATTGTGGATAAATTAATGAAAGTGGCACATTTTATACCAGGAAATGTGCAAGATGATGCAATAACTATAGCAAGTAAGTTTTCCAGGGAAGTGGTAAGACTCTATGATTTTCCAGAAGTTATAATCTCTGATAGGGATTCTCATTTCACTTCTAAATTTTGGTAAGCTCTGCATCGAGCATTAGGGACCAAGCTGAATATCAGTACTGCATATCACCCAGAAATATATGGTCAGACTAAGAGGGTGAATCAAGTGCTTGAGGATATGTTACGAATGTATTGTATGGACCAACATACAAAATGGGAAGACTATCTTTATCTAGTAGAATTTACATATAACAATAGTTACCATGCCTCATTAGGTATGGCATACTTTCAAAGCCCTATATGGGAGAAGGTGCATAATTCCCTTATCATGGAATAATCCAGAGGATCGGGTAATGATCGACCCAAAAATGATAAAGAAAATGGAAGAGCAATTAAAAATAATTCAGTAGAAGTTGAAGGAGGCCACAGATCACTAGAAGAGCTACACGGACCTCAAAAGAACTCCAAGGGAATATTCGGTGGGAGATCGAGTATTCTTGAGAGTTAAGCCAACAAAAAGTTCAATCAAATCTTCCAAGATTGATCCTCAATATGTGGATCCATTTGAGATCATAGAAAAGATAAGCCCTATTGCATATAGACTAGCTCTACCACCAAGCTTATCCAAGATCCATAATGTCTTCCATGTGTCCCTCTTTAGAAAATATATTTATGATCCTACTCATGTTTTGGATGTTTCCAACTTGTAGATGATCGATCCCTTAAAGGTTGAGGTTTGACCTATTCGTGTACTTGGTTTCTAAACCAAGAACTTGAGAAAAATAAGTATCAAGCAATATCGGGTCCAGTGGGACCACTACTCAGATAGAAATGCTACGTGGGAAGATGTGGCAGAAATGCAACATCAATTTCCTTATTTGTTTGAGTAGATGACAAACTTTATTAAAAAAATTTCTTTAATGAATTTTGTGATATGTGAACAAACTTTATTAAGGATGTTACTGAGAAGAGTGACTTGTAATATTTTGGTATTGCTAAATGAACAGCTTTGGACCGTGATGGGTATGTGTAACTGATTTCATCTTAGCATAATCTATGATGTGATTGTATGTCAATCAAAACTAATTTTGGGATGTGATTCTATGATGATGATGAATATGATTGCTAAGTGCTGAAACAAAAAGAGTGAACTCATTTGAGCATTTTCCTTTTTGTTAAAAGTAAAATATATGAATGCACAAAATATTTCTTTTGCATAGCCTAACTGGAACAAAACAGAGGGATTATGTTTGTCTCTAGTGGGGAAGGATGTAGTGACCCTCCTCACTCGAGTATTGAAAGAAAGTAAATATATATTTTTAAATATGTATACTTACCTATGTTTGAGAAACATGGTACTGCTGATAGCATCTGTGAGTGCAGGATAATTGCAAAAAGATAATGAAAGGTGACAAGTCAACAGAAAAGGGTAAGTATGGGAAGTGATGATTCGGCTCGCGAGCACATGGAAACTCGTGCTTGCATATCATTTAGGGGTAAAATAGATTGCATTTTTGCGTGGGTTCTATTGTTTGGAGTATTGTTTGATTGCATGGAATGAGGTATGTTTTGTGGTGGCAATGATGATGGGAGCCACTAGCTTGGAAAAGCATGTTAGTGTTTGTTTGGACATGCATGTATATGTTTAATACTTTAAATGTTCCTTGTTTTATTTTTATATAAGGTGAGCTTATGTATTTAGAGGGGGGCGATGAAGATGTCTTAATCAAGGGAGCCACCCTTTAATTGTTGAATGAATATTTGAGATTATTCTTTCATGATTCTATAGAAAGATAATTTTATAAAATAGAAAATAAATAAAAAGTAAATGGTTATTTTATTATTCATAAAAGGAAAAGAATTTTATGTAAAACGAGTAAAATTATATTTTGTATTTGCTCCATGTTCGTATTAAAAAGATGAATTACATGGCCATTGGGCAAATGCGTTATGTGTATGGGTGGCCAAAGTCTTGATTTGTTTTAGACCCAATGTATGCTCCTGACCTTACCTTTGCCTTATTTTATTTAATATACGAAAAACTAGCTATGTTTTATTGTTGCATCAAGGATGGAAAAGTCGGCAGAATCAAATCATTATTGTTGAGGTTCTTTGAGAATGCCATGATGAAAAGGTGGTGGTATGATATTGTGGAGGGAACTTGCTAACCTGGCACTATGCATGGGTAAGTGAAGAAATAATTTTACCAAGTTTTCAGAAGGTGGAGAAAGGAAAAAAGAAAGAGGGACAAAAAATAAAAGAGGACAACAGGGAAAAAGTTTGGAGAAGGAGGAGACCAGCCAGGAGAAGAGTTTTAGGAAGCAAAATACACAGGTTGGGAATTCCTTTTGATTATTATGATTGCTACATTCTGAATGAATGTGAAAATGATGCATGTTGTGTACAAATGACAATGTAAACTATGCATACTGTGTCAAATGAAAACTAGAAACCGAATTTGTTGTGCAAACTTTAAAATGGATGCGACATGTTTAAGATAGAAACATTGGTGAGAAAACCAAGTCAAATTTATTGGAATAAGTTTGAAAATTATTGCATTTTTGTATGATTGTGTTTTATGAAAATGATAGGGTGATGGTTTGATCTCTTCTAAGCATATGTTGCTTGTATGTAACATAAACAATGGGAAGATACCATAAATATTTTTGTGTATTTTGTGTTAAGCAACTAAATTAGTGGGTAAACTATTTCTCAAGTGAATACAATTTGCTAAGAATAGATGATTGCTTAACTTCAGTGTTGATTGTTTGTAAACATAGGAGTAAAGTTTACTTAATGACATATTGTTAGAAACAAAACTTTAATGAATGTGGCTTTTATTTATGAAACTATTACCTATAAAATGAGGTAGAAATAGAAAAAGGAAAACATGATGATAATTTAACTCGGTATTTATCTCGATATAGGAGATAATGAAGTTTTTGTTTTGGGGTGTTTTCCATTAAAATTTTTGAATGCATGTGTGCATAGTAGAAAGTATTCTCATCTGTTTTGAGTCATATCTGATCCCTATGAGTTCTGTAAGAACTCCTTTGTGCTTTGATGGATGTTGGATGAGACAACATTGAGTGAAAGAACCTTGGATCATGGACCAGTTTAGATCAGCAACATCGAAATCTGGCCAGATAGTAGGCAGTATTCTTGCTTGCTGAAAGTGAAGACTCAGGTGGAAGAACCATTAAAAGTTACAGTGGGTCTAGAATCTGAAAGTTGGTTGTTGATTTTGTTAGCAACAATTGTGTTGTCTGTTGTAAAAATGGGCAAAGCCCTCTTGTATTTCTTTTAAAATAAGTTTATATAATTGGTCTTACTGACATCAAATTGAACATTGGTGCTTTGAATGATCTGTAATTAGTTTTTAAAAAATTTGATGTTATTATACACTTCCATATTTTGACTTTATGTTGGATGATGCAATTAGTTTCTTATTGTTTGTGGTATACTAGATTGATTGATAAATAATGAAAGTCGTTTGACTGCATAAAATTTTCCAGTACCGTGTATGGGATTATAAACTAAAGTTTTAACCATGGAAAAGTCTTTCATAAAATGGCTTTTGGAAAACGTAGAAACCGGAAACTTCGTTGTTGAGAATTTGACCCTTGAGAGAGGGAAGAATCATTGGACACTTTAGAGAATGTACAAAGTAGAATTGAGTTAATTTATATTTCTTTTGATTGAACCCACTTTGTTGATACGAACTCTGGTTGTGGGAGAAATATTTTTAAATAGTGAACCCGAAGTATAATTAATACTTGTGCTTTAATGCCAAATGTGTTATTTTAAATAAATCATAGAGCTTTCTATTAAAGGTAGTTTAGTAGATAAGTTGAGGGTAGTACAACTTTAATTAGAGTCTTGGGAAGTTATCCTAAGAATGTGATTAAAGAATCATCCATAATGTTGAGGTGTGGGTATGCACACAATAATCTTCAATACAACTGCTAATTGACAAAATTGGTTGATAAATGACTGGGTCAGGATTGGATGGAAATGTGGTATGGGAAATCCTTCCTAGGTTGTATTTGAAGGGCACAATGATAAATTCCTTACTCATTGAACTTAGCTTAGTATAGCCATAGGGTTTGGAATGGGATAAACCTTTGTGAGTTGTAATGAGTTTGTGAAATGAAGTCCAAGGTCAGGGAAATGACATGGCACTAATAGATATCGAAATAAATGGGATCCACTAGTTAGTCATAGAGACATAAACATGCCATATTCTTTTATACCGTTAAGGAACAAGTCAACTAGAATGTTGAAGGTTTGGTAAAAATAATTTAGGAAAAATGTGTCCACCCTCTAGGTGTTATGGGCCCTAGGGGACAACCCTTACCGTGAATCAGACCTCATGCTGGAACATGTGGATGATAAATGAGGGTATCTATTTTCACTGAATGGTAACTCCACGGGATTTGGCCAATCTCGTCCACTTGGGTGACTATCTACAATAGTCTGAACTCAAAAGTGGTATGTTATGTCCGTGCAACATTGTTTGAATTGGTTCAAAAAATGGATGATCTAAAAATAAGATAGTTTGAAAACTATCCTTGCAAGCTAGGAGTAACTTTAGAGACTTTGAGTTAACCTTTCAAAAAAACATCCTAGCTAATGAATTTATTTTTATTGGTCAACCAGGTAAGTAGTCAGACCTGGGTTGTTATAGTGAGGGGAAATAGTGCTCCATATGAAGAGTCACATTCCATTATATATTTCTATGAGTATGTGTGTGATATAGACAATTGTAGAATGATATTTTGGAGAAGTATGGTGTATTTGAGATATTTATTCAATTGAGATACAATTTTTGTGAGCATTTACTAGTGATATTTCTATGAATTATTTTTGAATTTATATATCATTTGTATATGTTTAGTATTTTTTTGAAAGCACGAGGATACGGAAGGCCCGATAGGCGTACCGGGTGCGGTGCAAAACAAAACAAAAGCATGCGAAACGCTAAGTCCAAAGTGCATAAAAAAGGGGAAAACAAACGAACTGAAATGAGATATAAAGCAAGTGTAAAGTGCAGCCCTTATTTTTATTAATTTTCTTTGAGACCAGGTTACAATACGTCTCCTTCCTTTTTAGGAGCTAGGAGCGTTAGATATAGCTTTGTTACACCACGGATGGTACGCTTCCCTTCGGGATCTTCCGCGTGCCCACATTTGAAATGGGCGGGCCAAACGTCACCGCCGCTTGCATGAATGCATCTGTAGTTCCTTGCTGCCCCTCCGGTGTCGAGATCCTACGTTCAGTGAAACAACAAACGATTAGTAGCACCTACGGATGGAGGGAAATATGCAATCCCCAAGGCCTCCGGTCAATGCATGCATGAAATAATAAAAATGGTAATCAAAACATATCAGAATAAGATGAAACTTGAACAGAAGCATGTAAATATCATCATGGACACACTGCAATAGGAACAGTCAAGAAATCTATTGTAGATTTCTAATCGCTCCGGGGTGGGACGATTAGGACTGTCATAGATTGTTAGAAAGCGACCTCCCAAATGTCCCATCCAGAGGCCTCCAAAACACCTACAAAGTTGGGGTTAGGAAAAATAGGGCATTTTGGGATGACCCAGAAGGTCGGATTTGGCTGATTCTACCCCGGTCGCCCTGTATATGAAAGCGCTCCCTGTATGTTAGTGAAAGCGAAAAGCAATGAAAACACAGTCAAAACTCATCAGAATGGCATGAAATTTGAATGGCAGCATATATGAGTGACCTAAAATGAAATGCAAAAGAAATAGTAGGGAAATATACTACAGATTTCTAATCACTCCGGGGTGGGGCGATTAGGACTATGACAGTGCGGGGAGAGCCTCGGGGGCAGGACGCCCACCGTTTGGGGCTTGGTTTCGGCACCAATCCACTTGGGATGGGTCCAAAACCTCCTAGGGGGTTGTGTCAACAAATTGGGTGGGATATTGTGGCCAAATGTTTAGGTTTTGGGTCCGAATTGCGCTTCCAATGTTCACCCGATAACCTCCCTTCCGAAAGAGAGATCAAGGATGTAAGAAGCACAATGAGGGTGAGGGTATAATTCGGCAGCACTCCATTGCTCCAAATGCTCCTCCTCTATTCTCTTTTTGGGGTGAGAAGACTCACCATTTTATAGACCTAGGGTCTCTCTCTTTGAATGCGCATGCGAGGGCGCCACTTGGCTTGCTTGCCCTATTTTGGGAGAAAATATTCTTCCCTGATTTAGAGTCTCCTTGCATGAGGCCTCCATGATCAAGGCATGCTTGACTGAAGTCCCTCTCTCTAATTTGAAGTCGTTCCTCACAATTGCATGCCCTGAAGGCATAGTTAAGTGGCGGACCTATCGAGGTTTGACTTTTTGCCAGTCAAACCTGCTAATCGTCCCACCCTAGGATGATTGCTTCTAATCATCCCAGGGTGGGACGAATACGATTGTAATCGTCCCAGGGTGGGACGAGTAGGGAGCAAAGTGCTAAAAAGGTGCCAAATTGACCTCTGACCTTCCAAAACTATTGTGGGAGTGGTTAGGACCACTGTTTAACCTCTGGGGGCTGCCCTAGGGGCTATGTATGTCAATTCGATCAGTGCTTGTCATCACATAATCGGATTGGTGTTGTTTTGGTGTCTATAGATGCCCCTTTTTGGGATGCATTGTGCATGGCGCAATGTTGAGCAAAAATAGATAACCAAAGCACTAATGATTAGGGTTTCTCAGTAACCTAACCAAATTTTGATGCCCCAAGTATGGAAAGGGCACGCATTCTTGAATCCTTGCTTCTGACGAGCTAAGGAGCTTAATTCAAGTGTTAACCTTTTTCGGTGAGGTGTTACTTGATCTTGGACATTGTTCAGTCATGAATAGGCAAAGGGCGCAACCTTTTGTCTATGGGAACCTTGAGTTCATGATTCTAGAATGCCAAGTGTTTGATCAGCTTGTGATTATTGCTTGTTTGCTGCCCCAAGCAGGGGCGTGATTGTCTTTGTCAATGATCCTTTGAATGCGTGCCATTTCCTTGATTGGGTGTGTATTTGTTGATTGGTGACTAAGTGTGACTACCCCCTCAAGCGACGAATCGATGAGGGAATGATCGACATGAGAAAAGCGATGAGTCGCTTGACCCAAGATGACTTTTGTAAGGGTGCCTTCAGTTGTTTTCCATTGAATGCTTATGCAGTTTTTGAACATTCTGACCTATTTTTGGTGGGTTTGAACCCTTTTTGTGATGCATTTTGGAGCTAAAATTGTCAAAAATCTGTCCTCCCGTGGAGCGGTCCGGCTATGGTAGCCTTCTTAGGGAGTAGGATAGTGACAATTTGTGACCCCAACATCTATTTTTGATGCCAAGAATGTCATGCGCAAAGGCGCCTTCGTTCGGCAATGTTATTGCTATTTTTTGGTGGGTTTTGACCCTTTTGTGACGTCGTTTGGGGATGAAATTCTTAAAAATCCGTCCTCCCATGGAGCGGTCCAGGCTATGGTAGCCTTCTTAGGGAGTAGGATAGTGAGGATTTGTGACCCCAATATCAGTTTTGCATGCCAAGAATCATAGTGCGAAAGGTGCCTTTGTTTGGTAAGTTTATTGCTATTTTTTGGGGTTTGACCCTTTTTTGTGCGTTTGGGGATGAAATTTTGAAAATCCGTCCTCCCGTGGAGTGGTCGCTATGGTAGCCTTTTAGGGAGTAGGATAGTGAGGATTTGTGACCCAATTGTTTTGCGCAAGAGGCAAAGGTGCCTTTGTTTGGCAGTTTATTGCTATTTTTGTGCATTTTGGGTGTGTTTTTGTTGTTTTTGAATTTCTTGCTCTGTAATCGTCCCTGGGTGGGATGAATACCAGTTTAGTAATCATCCCAGGGTGGGATGAGTGCTAACTAGAGTGCTCATCCTAGGGTGGAACGATTACAGGCCTAAAAGCCTATTTAAGGGCCAAAACTAGGTTTTGGGCTCATTTGCATTTGTTTTTTCTGGCGTTTTGGAGTTGTGAGGAGGAGGAGGTCGAGTTCGCGTAGCGGAGCGCTGTCGAATTTTCTTGGACACCATGAGTTCACGGACCGGATCATCAAGTGGCGGAGCCGAAGCGAGACCGGTGAGTGCTCCTTCTCTTTATTTTGCTTGTTTTTATTTTCAAAATTGTAATTTATTTTATGTCATTTTTTCGTTTAGACTAGAATGAAAACCCTAGGTTAAATTGTTTTACTTTGTTTTTGTATTTTGTTCGTTTAGACTAGGATGAAAACCCTAGGTTAAATATTTTATTGTTTTTGTATTTTTTGTTTAAACTAGGATTAAAACCCTAGGTTAAATTTTTTTTTTTTTTTTTTAACTAGAGTTAAAACCCTAGGTTAAATTTTTTTTTTGTTTTTTTTAACTAGAGTAAAAACCCTAGGTTAATTTTTTTGTTTTTTTGTTTAGACTAGAGTTAAAAACCCTAGGTTTTTTTTTTTTTTTTTTTGTTTAAACTAGAGTTATAAAACCTAGGTTAAATTTTTTTTGTTTAACTAGAGTTAAAAACCCTAGGTTGTTATTTTTATTTTTTTTTTTTTTTTGTAGTTTAAACTAGAGTTAAAAACCCTAGGTTAAATTTTGATTTTTGTTGTAAACTAAGGTTAAAAACCCTAGGTTAAAATGTTTGTTTTGTTTTTTTGTTTTAAAATAAGGTTAAAAACCCTAGTTTGCAATTTTGTAATTTGTTTGTCTGTACAATGTTGTTACTGTTGTTGTACAGTTTATTAAATGTTTTTATGTGTATAATTTGTAGACATTGTGTATGTTTGTTTTAGTGTTGTATAGTTTTTTTTTTGTCATGTTTTAATGTTTTTGTTTTGTTTTCTTTTGCAGGTTGTGAAGAGCCGGTACCGTGTGTCGACGGTGTTCTCTGAAGCACGGGAGGCACTGACTATGGTGGACTGGGAGTGGCTTGATGCCCTTGGGCTCAAGCAGGTGACTCGGTTAGAGCCTGTGGTGGGGGATCGGGCATATCTGACGACCCTGATCAACTTGTGGGATCCCCGCACCAACACCTTTCATCTCCCAATAGGGGAGATGATAGTGACTCTTGAAGATGTCTATCGGATTCTATGGATTTTGATAGACGGGCTTCCTATTCGGACTACTCCATGTGATCAGTGTACGGCGGTGCTGACACGGTGCTTCGGGCATGGGGTGGAGATGGGGGTGGATAGTCCGGTGGAGAGGGCAGAGGGGGATTGCTTGATTGGCGGTATTTTGGTGTGGTGGTGGCTGGAGAAGGGCGTGTTGGGGGTGAGGCATGCATTACTGATGACCCTCATCTCCAACATGCTGCTGCCCGACTCATCAGGTGTGAGGTTCCCTTGGAACCTGTTGGAGGTAGTTTTCAGACTTGTTGAGTGTTCGACGGAGGCACCCTTGATTATGAGGTGGGGTTAGATGCTACTGGCATAGCTTTATGATGAGTTGTACGAGGTCCATTATCGAAGGTGGAAGGGGATTGGGTGCAGCTACCTGTTGCAGTGCTGGGGGTGGCAGCACATAGCTGTGGAGCGGCCATAGGGTTTGTCTTGGACCACTCGGGTAGAGATGGTGGATAGGGAGATAGGGTATGCGGCTCTGTGGTGGAGGTCAGAGGAGCAAGGGTAGAGTCGATGGTGGGTAGGTGTCGTAGGGCACTATGTCGATGCCTTCGCATGGCTTGCTCTAGGGGAGGTGTTCTGGCATCCATATCGGGACTATCTAGTCTGGCTTAAGGCTGGAGAGTGGCTCCTATGGGTGCGCAGGGGGAGATGGCTGATCGGGTGACATGGGACCGAGCAGGAGTACTTCTCGTACGTTTGGGTGATGCGATAGTTTGGGGTGCACTAGGGGTTGCTTGGTGAGCCCTTGATCTATCGATGTCGGGGCGATGAGAGGACTCTGGCTTGGTCGATCATCGAGCCGTTTGGTGAGGAGTCGGATACAGTGATTGATATCCCTGATGTGGACAATGTCGGGGTGACTATTGAGTATGACCAGTGGTGGACGATGCGGTGATGGCGGGGTGAGGGGCCTCTAGGAGGTCCGGATGCAGCAACAGTAGGTGGGGAGGATGCAGAGGCATCAGGGGAGGGTTGGGGGGCTCCACTGGAGGATGAGGACATGGTGGAGGTTGACGATTTTGTGGGGGATGATTTTGGAGTTTCAGAGCAGTCGAACACGTAGGACGTCCCGGAGCAGTGGGTGCCGAAGCAGCCCATCATCCCGGAGATGCCCATGCCTCAGGCAGTCTCGAGGGATATGGAGGCTAGGTATCACATTGAGATAGCATGATTGGAGGATCTACTTCGGAGATGGGATGAGGAGCTCGGGGATGCTCTGTAGGAGAGGGATCTCCTACGGACTCAGTTGGTGGAGCGGGAGAATGCATTGGCTACGTACCACTAGTGGGATGGGGACACCGATGCATCATGGGAGAGGGATCTCCTACGGACGCAGTTGGCATAGCGTGATGATGCATTGGCTACGTACCATCGGTGGGAGATGGATTTGGTTCGACATCGGATGGAGTTGGAGGCAGAGATTATCCACCTCGATGGGCGGTTACCTGAGCTCCCTAGAGGTGGATCTTCGCATCGAATGAGAGATAGTGAGACTGAGCAGTCTGCTTCCTCTCATCATAGGTGGCTGGATGAGGGGGGCGCTAGTGGGCATGATGCGGGGGCTAGCAGCAGTCGCCCTGAGAGGTCCCATAGGACCCACACCACTGGGGGTAGTTCCCGTCGCACCGATCCTGCATGATCATGGTGGCCGACGCCCTAGGCTTGGGGGTTTTTGAGTTTTTGATTTTTTTTGCGAGGTCAGAGGACCGACTTATTGTAGCCTACGGGCATTTTGATGATATATATACATGACTTTCTTTTTGGTTATACACTTGTCATGATTTATTGTTTATTTTTATGCACATTTATTTACGTTGATGTATGCATGTGTTATTATGAATGCGATGTTTCTAATTATATGATGTATGCATATGGAATGGATGAAATGATTTGTTGATAACTTGTCGATGGCACCATAGACTGTACAGGATTTACTGGCTTTCTGTACTATGTGATTGCTTTGTGGAATGACTTTGCATGTGATAATTTTGTTTTGGTATTTTTCATATTTTTTGATGGTGATGTAAGTAATGAAATGTACCAGTTGTTTTAAAATGTAGTTAAGGTTTTTCTGAGATTCAGATATTTTAACTAACTAGCCAAGACTGTACATTTATCTCACAAGACTTTTGAACAAGGTACGAATCAGACTTGAGTTTGACCAAGTTATTTCACATCCTTGTGTGTGCAATTGAATTTGTTTATGTGGTATTTATCAGGATACCGCCAGTGCCAGATAGGTTGTCAACCAAACTTGTACTGAGGATCACCTAATTAGCTCCACTAACTCCGTTGTTGTATTTAGTAAGATTAATCCATGGGACAATCTAAGGTACCATAAGCTAGCTCATCCACATGCAAACATTGGTCTGCTCACACGCAAAGCTAATGTGATAGACATATCATCATGCGTTTAGGATACCGCCATTGTCAGGTAGGCTGTCCACCAAACCCGTAATGAGGATCACCTAGATGGGTTTTTGAATGCTGAGAATTCTAGGGATTCAAGTTTAGGCATCTTTCGGTTGCTCAACTTGTTGGGATACTTGCTCGCATACATAGTGATGAAAATCACTATTTATTTTTCTCTTTTGTTTTTCTTTTTGAGCAAGGAGTTTGAATAGTGGTGATAACCACTGTTATTTGATTTTGCATTTTAGGTTTCAAAGTTGAGCTCGTAGGTTTTTGGCTTGTGAATGGCATTGATCCTTTTGGCCTTGGGGATGACTACCCATCCTGTTTAGGGACGTGTAGTACGAATCCTTATGACTTTGGGAACCAAAGGTGATTGGGGATGTTATTATGTAATGGCATTGATCTTTTAGGCCTTGGGGATGACTACCCATCCTTGTCAGGGGCGTGTAGTACGAATCCTTACGACTTTGGGGACCAAAGGTGTTTTGGGAGTTTGTGATGATGGATTTTTGGGATTTTTCTTGTGAATGGCATTGATCCTTTTAGGCCTTGGGGATGACTACCCATCCTTGTCAGGGGCATGTAGTACGAATCCTTATGACTTTGGGGACCAAAGGTGTTTTGGGATTTTTGCTAGTGGTGAAAACCACTATTTATTAGGGGGAATTGGATGGGGAAAAGCTTGTCCTTTTGTCAATTCTCAGCATTCTCGAACCATTCGCATAGGGGGATGAACAGGCTAACCTTTCACCTATGGTACCCTAGACTGCTTTGTAGGTTTCTCTTGCATTCACACAACTTGGGAATTTTTTTTATGTGTTTTAACTTGTGTAGGGATGTTACGTAACGAGGTGTGATCCAAGTAAAACTCTCCCTTTGTAAAATCTGTCTGACTTTGTACAGTTTTTGGCTAGAAATCTAAAGACAGTTGAATGACGAAAACCCTAAATACATTAGGAGACAACTGACTATGATAAAAAAATGTGGATGGTGTTATTCTGGATGGATGTGTTTATAAAATGGATTGAATGTGGAAAATGATGGAATTGCCTAGCAATTACAGTCTATGGTGCTTATGACATGTATGACCAGCAAATATGCAATGTATGGATGCGATGCCTAATGCAATTTATTATATTTTTGTATTTTGATTTTTAAGAGTATGCATGGAAGTGAGATGCAATTTTTTTGTTATTTTTGATTATCTTTTGTTTTTGTTTGTTTTTGAATATTTGTTTATGACCAAGCGATTGTGGGAACCCTTGGAGCTTTTGGTTTGACCAAAGGGTTTATGGATACCTTTGGGGCATTTTAGGTTGACCAAGCGATTGTGGGAATCCTTGGAGCTTTTGGTTTGACCAAAGGGATTATGGATACCTTTGGGGCATTTTAGGGTTGACCAAGTGATTGTGGGAATCCTTGGAGCTTTTGGTTTGACCAAAGGGATTATTGATACCTTTGGGGCATTTTAGGTTGACCAAGTGATTGTGAGAATCCTTGGAGCTTTTTGGTTTGACCAAAGGGATTATGAGATACCTTTGGGGATTTTTAGGTTGACCAAGCGATTGTGAGAATCCTTGGAGCTTTTTGGTTTGACCAAAGGGATTATTATGACCTTGGAGCTTTTTAGGTTGACCAAGCGATTATGGGAATCCTTGGAGCTTTTGGGGTGGGCTATGGCTCTCTAAATGTGGAATGGCCTCAAATGACTGATGTTCAAGGGTTCTAGTTCCTTGATTCCTTCAAGAGAGGTGAGTCGGTATGTTCCAGGTCCTATTTTACTATCAATTACATAGGGACCTAACCAATTTGTCATGAACTTGTCCCTTAGATGGGGTGGCAAGTTAGAATTTTGTTGGTTCTCTTTTAAGACCAAGTCACCAACCTGAAAGTCCCTCAGGTGAACTTTCATGTTGTATGCTTTCTTAAGTCACTCTTGATAGATACGTAAATGCTCGAGAGCATTGATGCGTCATTCATCGAGCAACGTAAGTTGGTCTAACCGGGCCTGCTGCGCAGTGTCATCATCGATGAACTCTTGCATTGATATGCACATGGAAGGTATTTCCAACTCGAGAGGCATGACTGCCTCGGAGCCATACACCAACGAAAATGGAGTTGCCCCAGTGGGCGTCCGAATGCTAGTGCGATAAGCCCATAGGGCAAGCGGGATTTGAATGTGCCAATCCTTATGACTATCTACGACTATATTTTTGAGGATGGCAACTAGCATTTTGTTTGACGCCTCTGCTTGCCCATTTGCCTACGGATAATAGGGTGTTGAAAAACTATGCTGAATTTTGTACTTTGTTGTCAAAGCACGCACATATTTGTTCTTGAATGACGTCCCATTATCCGAGATGATCTTGGATGGAATACCAAAATGACATATGATGTTATGCAAAATAAACTCCGCAATGCGGGGTCCAGTCGTAGAGGTAAGCGAAATTGCTTCCACCCACTTGGTGAAGTACTCTGTGGCCGTTATGATAAACGTGTGATGACCTGACGATGCAGGGGAGATCTTTCCGATTAGATCTAAGCCCCACTACGAAAATGGCCAAGCCGATTGGATCGGTTGCAAGGCCTGAGAAGGTACGTGTGTCAAATTAGCATGGTGTTGACACTTCATGCACTTCTTTACATACGTGCAACAATCTCGCTCTAAATATGGCCAATAATAGCCCATGCAGAGAATGCGCTTTGCGATGGCCATACCGTTGAAGTGGCCACCGCATGTACCATCGTGCGCTTGGGTGATCGCCCAAGCGGACTCCTGCTGGTCCAAGCAATGGAGGAGGATTCCTTCATAGCTCCGATGGTACAAAATGTCTCCTAGCAAGACATGTTTTGCCACTTTCTATTTAAATGATCTTTTCATGGCATGCATCAATCCAAGTGGGAGGTTACCTAGCTTGAGGTAGTCTCTTATGGGTGTGTACCAATCTTGCTGATCAGAAACCTCGATGGTATGAACGGCCAATCCCTCTTGAAGTTCATCCCTAGCAAAAGCTGAGCGGGAAAGAACTTGTAAGAATAGCGTTGTGTTGCTATTAAGAGGGGTCGGGGAGAACAAGGACCCCTAGTTGGCATGATTCAGACTATCATGGATTCGAGAGAACTTATCTCGAGATGGTTCAATCTGGATCAGGTGGATTCCTTGCGTTAGGTCAGAGCTTGCACGCTCCATCATGGATTGCGATAATGTTTTGACTTGAATGGTTGTCATCTCACCAGAAGGGTCTTGCGGGATTAGTGACCCCAAGGAGGCCATAGTATCCGCAAAATGATTCGATGATCGAGGGAGTGCCTCGATGTCGTACCATTCAAGATTTGCCAGGAATTTGTCCACAAGGGCTTTGTAGGCCTGCAGAACTGGGCATTTACATTGGAATACCCCTTTCACTTGGTTGACAATTAACAACGAATCACCAAAGATGTTCAAGCATTTGATGTTCATGGTGATGGTTGTCTGAAGACCTATGAGCAAGGCTTCGTATTCGGCATTGTTATTGGTGCACGGGAAATTAAGTTTAAATGATAGAGGCATTGGAGCCCCTTGCGGTGTGAAGAATACAATTCCCATGCCACCCCCTTGCTCACATTTAGAACCATCGAAGAATAAGGTTATGTCGGCCTGTGACTCAAGCTCATCAGAATCTGGCGATTCTGAGACATGGAAGACCCCATCATCGGGTAGCTCTATGGTCAGAGGCTGATCATCTTCGAGAGGAGCCTCTGCTAGTTGATCGGCGATGACTTGACCTTTGATGGACTTCTTTCCAATGAATTCGATGTCAAACTCCGTCAACAACATGATCCATTTCTCTATGTGGCTACTATGATAAGTATGACTCATCATGTACCGCAATGGATTCTCCTTAGACACAACATACGTCGTATTGCTCAGCATGTAGTGGCATAGCTTTTTGGTAGCAAATACCACTGCCAAGCATAGCTTCTCGATGTATGCATAGTTAAGTTCATAACTGACCAGGGTGCGGCTAAGATAGTAAGTAGCCTATTCTTTGTGTAGTTCATTTTTTTGGGCTAGCATGGCGCCCAGTGCCACCTCAGTAGCTGAGATGTATAAGTAGAATGACACTCCTGGTCTAGGTGGTGCCAATACTGGTGGCGAAGCCAAGTATTGTTTAATGTCATCAAAGGTTGACTGGCACTCGTCATCCCAGTGAAATGCTACCCCCTTGTGTAATAATTTATTCATGGGTCGGCACTTGTCAGATAGCTACGCTATGAAGCGCTTGATTGACGTGACCTTTCCCTGCAGGCTTCTGAGCTGCTTGATGGTGGTTGGGGGAAGCATTTCAAGGATTGCCTTGACTTTGTTTGGATCTACCTTGATTCCTCATTTTGAGACTATGAAACCCAAGAGTTTTCTAGATGTGATGCCAAATACGCACTTCTTGGGGTTTAGTCTAACTTTATGTTCAATGAGGCGATCGAGGATCTTGCTTAGGTCATCGAGATGATCTGGGCACAAAAGAGATTTGGCCAACAAATCATCCATATAATCTTCCAAAGTTTTATGCATGTGATCATGGAAGATGTATGTCATAGCACGTTGGTAGGTGGCGCCAACATTTTTAAGGCCAAAGGGCATGACCTTATAACAAAATGTCCCCCAAGGCATTGTGAACGCCATTTTGAGTTGATCCTCGGGATTGATACGAATCTGGTTGTATCCCGAGAAACCATCCATGAGGGAAAGCATTTCATGGCCTACTGTAGCATCTACCAATGCATCGATGCTAGGCAAGGGGAAATCATCCTTGGGACTCACTTTGTTTAGATCTCAAAAATCGATGCATATGTGAATCCTCCCATCTAGCTTCTTGATGGGTACCATGTTGGACAGCCATGGTGGGTAATCCATGTAGATGACAAACTATGCATCCAACAACTTTTGTAGCTCATATTTGACCATTAAGGCTACTGTTGGGTGCATCTTACGTAGTTTTTGCTTGACTGGCTTGACTGTCGGATCAAGCGTTAGATTATGCATGACTAGCTACGGGTCTAGCCCCGACATGTCTTTGTAGGACCATGCAAAAACCTCCTTCTTCTCTTTGAGAAGGGCAATGTAATCGGCTTGCTCTTCGGGGGATAGACTTACCCCTAGCTTGATGATTTGTGAATTCATTGGATCAGAGCCGATGTCTACGTCAGTCATCTCTTCAACTGACATGTGGGACCCATCCTCCAACTGGTGTGGAGTTGGGATCAGGTGGATATCATTTGCTAAATTTAGATCTACGTTGGGAACGTCGGGTTCCTCTTCAGCATGGAAGATATCCTGAGTCTGTCCTGGGGTGAAATGGAACATCCCACCGCAAGGCTAGTACTCTGATGGGGATGGTGGTGTGTCAACGTGATCCTAGTCTATAGCATCTAAGTCTAGATACAATGGTCATGTTGGGTCGGCTGGGTTATGGATGGGGGCGGTTAAGTCAATGGAGATCATGTTGATGAAATGATTTTGGTCTCCATTACCATGGGTGTGGTGACTCGGACATCCTTGGTGATCTTTGTGCTCCGGATCTGGCTCTGTGGGTATTGGCACAAATGGATCAGCCCTATGTGTGGATAAAAGGATAGGGTCTACCCTTGGCACTGATGGCTCTATAGGGTCTCTGGGTGGAAGGTGCTCTCTGTATGCCTAAAGTGGCGGGTGCAGTAGTTGGTCCAACTATGCCTGGTTTAGGTGCCACCTATGCCTTGGCCCCATGTTTAGTTGTTCAAACATGTCATCAATGTCCATGGGGTATTGTTGCTATCGCATATGATTGAGATATGCCATCTCAGTCTCATCTTCATAATCACTATCAGAGATCCATAGGCCTTCATTGGCTCTGATAGCTATTTGTGACATGTGAGGCTCGTCTTGCTCGAGCAAATTGATCTGGTCCCATCGGGGTTGTTCCGCTCTCTATGGGAGGACCTGATTCTCTTGAGGTGGCATTTGCTCGATTGGAGCATTCAAGGGGAACATTGTCATGAAGCTCTCTTGATAATCATCTATGGGCGTCACTTGCGAGTGATTGCTATCAGACTCGAAAGGGTCCCAAGGTGCTACCTCATACTCTGACTCATCTTCTGAAGACCCTTCTTGGCCTTGTCTATATCCCTCTTGTAGGTGAGTCCTCAAACTTTCTCCTTTCTCGATCGAAGGGAAAGGGTTGTTAAGGTCAACAAGGTTGGTTGTTAGCAATGGGAGATAATCCCCCAATGTGTACGTTGTGTTAGGATTGGCATATGGATCTTGTGCCAACCCATCCTTGTTGCCTAGCCCTAGGCCTTGCATGTTCTCTACCAAGATGTCAAGGGGCAGAGGGTGGTTGAACCCTACTCCTGACTTGTCGTATGGCATCTGATATCTTGGTTGACAAAGAACGTGCACCCCTTGTTCATATCTGCCCAACCCATATCCATGCCAATTACATTGGCCAAGATATCTCAAAGCGAATTCTGGGTTGGACAAATAGTTGACATCCTCAACAAAGGGCTCTTCATCTTCTTCTTCTTGCATGTAAGGTTCAATGCCATTATCGAGGCCCCCATATACAAAGTTTGTCTGGTTTGGTGGGTAGCCTAGAGGAACAATAGTGTCGATGGGGAGGCGAGGTCTCCCCATGTCTTGCATGGACTCAAGTGTGGGTGTTGCTACAATGTTCCACACTAGATACTCCCCTAGGCCCGTATTGGCCATCTCAATGGTGATCGTTGGCGGTTGAGGGGGAGGGAATGGGAGTTCTTCCTGGGTCCACTCCATGTAGGGTGAACTAGGCATCTCGACTTCCATTCGGCTAGGCATCTCTTCGGTAGAGATGGTTGAGACTAATGGCGGTGCCTCTTCTAGGGGTTTCTTCCCATTGTCCTTCGGTGTGGCCATCGTAGGTGGCATCATTGGTGAAGGACCAGATGATGAAGATGGACCCGACTAGGGATTTGAGGGACTTAACAATGGGGATGTATGCAGAATCAGACCCTGTTTGGATGGATTCAACTAAAAGTCCAAATGTGTCGATGGAAGGGTCGATTGCGGCATCAGTTGCACCGTATTGCAATACTTGAAGGGCTCTAAGTCTATCGAGACTACATGCACCTGCCCTTCGAATGTGTACTTTAGGCACTGATGAGCTATCGAAGGGACACACTTCATGTCCCTGATCCAAGGCCGGCCCAACAAGATATTATAGGCCATCTCACCTTCCAAGATGTGGCACAACGTAGGAATAGTCTTTTGTCCCACTTGGATGGGTAGGACAATTGTGCCAACCATCGAGCATATCGCATCATTGAATGCTCGAAGAGTATAGGTGGAGGCCACGATGTGAGATGCTAGCAACTTGAGGTGTTTCAAAGCCGTTGTTGTGATTATATTGTTGGATGAGCCAGTGTCCACCAACACCCTTTTAAATGGAATCTCGTTGACCCATGCAATGACGTGCAGGGGTGGATCCGCCATATCACCAGTCACCAATTTTAGTTCATCTTCTCTAAAGGTGATGATTGGTTCTGTACATCATTTTACATGTCCCACAAAGTTGTTGAAAGAGTTTGCTTCATGGGGCTGCAGCTCGATGGCTTTTAATATCTCCATTAGAGCCTCCCGATGGGGCGATGATTGTTGAATGAGCTCGTAGATGGAGAGCCTAGCCGACGTGGTCCTTAAACTTTGGGTAAGTCTAGTCCGAATCGTGGCCACTGGTCTAGGCGGGGGAGGTTGCGTAGGGTGTTGTTGAGGTTGTGACATTGATGGAACCTCTCCTGTAGCCACCGTGGGGTAGCTCTTGGGTACCTCTTGTTTCGAGTCACTATGCTTATCATCCCTACATACCCCTGCATGGGGCAGTTCTATGTCACCTCATTGACTTGAAGGGTTTTTGCCTACGTATCATGGGCAGGTAGGGGGTCTTTGAAGACCCCCATCTATTGGTTGTTTGGTGCCACGAGGTTATCCACCGCTAGTATCTTGTTGTCTATTAGGTCTTGCACGAAGCTCTTGAACTTCCAACATGCGTAAAGGTCATGTCCTTTCTGCCGATGAAATCTACAATACAAGTCTTCCCTATAGCCCTTAGGTTTTGGCACGTTGGGGTCTATGGGTCGACTTTCTGGTAGGTTTATCAAGTTTACCATGGACAAATGGTCAAACAAGGAGTCTTTGGACTCTATGAAGGGTGTGAATTGTTGCCTAGGGTGACGCTACTGATTTTGCTCTTGCCTATGATTTTCCTTCTCATAGCTGTCAAGAGGAACTTCTTGATAGTTAGCCTATGAGGGCTGTGTCATCTATGTAGGCTTTTGTATGTTTATGGCAACCTGATTGACCGTAGCGGGTTTCGGTTGCGTTGACCCAATTTTGGCATTTTTGGGCCACTCTTTCTTGCATGGCTTGGCAATCTCGCCATCCTGTATCTTGATCTCCTCAATGATTCTGGCTTGTGCCAGGGCTTCCTCGAGAGTGGCATATTGTTGTAGCTGCAATAGCATGGAGATCGATCTCAAACAACTTTTCGAGAACATTTGGGTCAGGTCGGCCATAGGAGGGAGGTAAGGAAGCTTTGAAAGCAACGTCCTCCACCGATTTTCGTAAGCCACCATGGTCTCTTCCTCATACTGCCTGAGGCTAGCTAGGTCACTTAATGATGCCTTCTTCTTGGTATTAAAGGTGAAACATTTGAGGAACGTGTCCACTAGCTGGTCCAGGTTGCTGATGCTATGCTTTGGTAACTGGGTAAACCAATCCGAGGTAGGGCCTACGAACGTGGTTATAAATGTTCTTAGAAGCAAAGCATCATTGTCCTGAATGCCAAAGCATTGGCTCAGGAATCTCGTCACGTGCTCTTGGGCATCCTCCTCCCCTCTAAATATTGCCAATTGAGGCATTTTAAAGTGTTCAGGGTATGGGGGTGTAGGCACTAAAGGATGCACAGGGTGACTATGGAGCTGGCATAAAGTGGGCTTTTGGGGCCCAAAAGTCTTGGTCTCCATAGACTCTAAGCGCTCTAGCAACGCTTTGTATGCATCAAAAGATTTGATTTCTTCCTCCTTGGTTTGTTCCCGTTGTGGGTTGCGGGGAACTTGAGGCCTATGGAGGGGTAGCCGGATAGCATCCCCCCTGCCTTGGTAGGGCATTTCAGCCCGCTCTTCTTCTTGCTCGAATTCCTCATAGGCTTCTTGAGGAGTTCTTGGGCATGACCTATAAACATGGGTGGGTGCCCACGGAGGGTGCCCATCATTGGCTCTAGGGGTGGTCTCCCGCTCAGGTCTAGGAGGTCTTGGAGGCAACATTTGATAAGGTCACGGAGACCTGTCTCGCACCAAGGGGTTGTGCCTCTCATACAACTCTATCTTATGCGTGCGAGGGGTTGGGACCCTCTCAGGCATAGTGTTCTGGAGCAATTCATCTGTCTGACGTCGAATGCGCTCTTTGCTAAGGTGATACAGGTGCTCTAACTATTGTTGGTCTTGCCTGAGCTGCATGATTTGCGCTTGGTGGGCGACATGTTTGGCAAATGCCAAGTCAATTTGTTCCATCGTCTTGTGTTTAGGAAGCCTAGATGCCTCTCCTACATGTCTATCTCGGTCGTGGTGATCCGAGATCTCTATGAGTCACTTTCCTCTATCGAGGTTAGCGGCATTCACCCGAGGCTCTGGCCTTAGTGGGTGATCCTGATAAATAGCAGGTGCGGAGGCGCATTGCTCCCACATTGTGTATTGCTCTTGAGGAATGTAGTGGTCTTCCTCGTGCTCCCTTTCGTATATGTGAAAGGGGCGGGCAGAGTTGGCTCGCCCTGTCTGAAGAGCCTTGTGCTCTGGATTTGGCCTATTGTTTCTGACAGTAATAAGGGGTAGAGGAGGGATGATGTAATCATGTGGCCCCTCCTTATGGACCCTATGTTGTTCTAGCACTTCATCGCGCGGTGGCCACTCATAACGAGTGTCTAAGGGAGCCCTCCCATCTATGTTGAGTGCCACGTGTATGGACTCCTCCTGAAAGGGTCTATGTTGAGTGGGAGTGCCCCTCAAAGGGGTGCCTCTATAGTCCCATTCTGTAATGGCATGATGTGGACTATCTTGTGGTTCAGGCCACCAAGGTGGTATGACCAAGTCCTCGGGGCTATATCGGAGGTGACTTGTGCCCCTTTGTACACTTTCTGTAGCTTCTTCCCGTGATTGGGCTCGGCTACGGGTGTACACCATGGTGGTGTTTCTCTAAAGATGTGTACGTTTTTATCTTCTTTACGATTTTTTATGCTACACTAAACACAAGGGGACCACACAATCAAAGCAATGATTATCTTGTTTATGGATTAAAAGTGTGCCCTAAATCTGGTTCGAGTGTGTTTTGATTTTTGTTTTGAAAACCTTGTAAAGAAATTTTTGTTGTATATGCAATATGAGGGCTCTTATATCTCCCAAAATGGTCACCCCTTCAATATACCACTGCCAGGCCATTATACCGAACCTCTCTATATACCCGCCCTTACGTGAGGGAGACTATTGGTACGTGAGAGCAGAACAATACGTGGAACATAGGCGGTACGGAAGGGGAATCACTCTGTTTTGACACCTACCATAGAAGACTTATCCTCATGCACTGGGAATCACCCCAGCTACACTTGGTCAGCTTTCATCAGGATTTACGTCTAGCAATAGTAGCGATCAGGGTTATGTATGCAAAATTCAAGCCAAGGTGGTGATGAAATCCACCGTTGGTCTTGATCAAGTGTTGGGGTTTTACGACCAACGCCTTGATGTTTAGATTATCTCGTGGTGTGTGGGGTTCTTTTTACTTGCAAAAAGAAAGAAATCATGCAGTAAAATTTCCTATGCAAGCAAAGAAACAGAAAAATCATAGAAACAGAGACAAAAAATTACAGAGAGTGTTCAGACAACCTACCTCTTCTCTGCCCACACTAGATGCCCCTGAGTTTCTGCTCAAAAATTGCATAGAGAGCTAATCATCCTGGGGTGGAATGAATAGTAGATCTGTATTCATCATAGGGTGGGATGAATGCCTATTCATCCCTGGGTGGCACGAATTCCAGCTCTGTATTCGTCACAGGGTGGCACGAGCAATAGTCCAACGCTTGAAGGATTAACACCTGAAAGCAAAAACACACAATTTTGATCAGAAATTTGATCCCAAAATCAAGGGACAGGGTCCCACCATGATCACCACTGAAAGCACGAGGATACGGAAAGCCCGATAGGCGTACCGGGTGCGGTGCAAAACAAAACAAAAGCATGCGAAACGCTAAGTCCAAAGTGCATGAAAAAGGGAAAACAAACGAACTGAAATGAGATATAAAGCAAGTGTAAAGTGCAGCCCTTATTTTTATTAATTTTCTTTGAGACCAGGTTACAATACGTCTCCTTCCTTTTTAGGAGCTAGGAGCGTTAGATATAGCTTTGTTACACCACGGATGGTACGCTTCCCTTCGGGATCTTCCGCGTGCCCACATTTGAAATGGGCGGGCCAAACATCGTCGTCGCTTGCATGAATGCATCTGTAGTTCCTTGCTGCCCCTCCAGTGTCGAGATCCTACGTTCAGTGAAACAACAAATGATTAGTAGCACCTACGGATGGAGGGAAATATGCAATCCCCAAGGCCTCCGATCAATGCATGCATGAAATAATAAAAATGGTAATCAAAACATATCAGAATAAGATGAAACTTGATGAAAGCACGAGGATACGAAAACAAAAAAGAATATGCCACAAGAAAGAACAAGAAAGAACATATACGAATTGACACAAGATAAAAGCAATATGAAATATGGTAATATATTTATTGATATGCTTTTTAAATTGTGTTACAATAAATCTCCTTCCTTTTTAGGGGATAGGAGCGTCAAATATGTTTCTTATCACAACATCCATGGATAGCAATCCTTCTTCCGCGTGCCCACATGTAATATGGGTGGACCAAAGCATCGCCGCAACTTGTGTATATGATTGTTTATTACTTTTTGCTCCTCTAATGTCAGAAACTTGAGTTCAAAGAAACATAAAATATTAGTAGCACCTGCAGAAAAAATAAAGCATGTATTTCCCAAGGCCTAATGTGAGTATATGCATGAAAATATTAAAACAATTATCAAATAACCTTGGATTGACCTAAAATTTTTATAGAAGCATAAATATGTTCTTAGAATACCACTACAAAAATGACATTCTGGAAATTCCTCACATATTTGTATTCACTCCAGGGTGGGACGAATAGGCCTACAATAATTTATCAGAAAGCACCCTCTTTAATGTCCTGCTTAGGAAGCTCCAAAGGACCTATAAAGTTGGGGTTAGCTAATTGGGGGTGTTTTGGGAAGACCCATATGGTCAGATTTCTCCAATTTGGCCTCTAGAATCCATATTTTGATGATGGCATCTACAAGTTAGTGAAGGCGGGAAATGACAAAAACATGGTTAAAATTGCTCAGAATGAAATGAAATTTAAAATGTAACCTATTTAATATATCTAAAATAAAGGGCAAAAGAAAAACTAGAGAAATATATCACAGATTTCTAATCATCTCGGGGTGGGGCGAATAGGACTGTGACAGTTTGGGAGCGCCCGGGGGCAGGACGACCACTGTTTGGGACACTGTTTCGACACCAATCCACTTGGGATGGGTCGAAAACTGATTATGGGGTGTTGTAGAAAATTTTTGTGGATTGTTGTGGCCAAAAATCAGGTTTTGGGTCCGGATTCGTGCTTCCAATAATCACCCAATAACCTCCCTTTCGAATGAGAGATTAAGGATGTGAAGGCACAAATCACAAGTAGGTATACAAATTGGCAGCACTTCATTGCTCAAATGATCCTTCTCTGTATATCTTTTGTGAGAAAAATCACCAATTTATAGACCTTAGGGTCTCTCTGTTTGAATTGCGCATGCGAGGGTGCCACTTGAGTTGTTTTCCTATTTTCAGAGAAAATCTAATTCCCTAATTTAGAATCTCCTTGCATGAGGTTTCTAAAATAAAGACATTCATACTTGAAGTCCCTCTTCTTGAATAAAAGCTATTCCTCACAATTGCATGGCCTGAAGCCTCAGTTAACTGGTGGAGTTACTGAAGTTTGAATTTTTGCCAGTCAAACTTGCTATTCACCTCACCCTGGGGCGAATGCTGCTATTCATCCCTGGGTGGGATGAATGACAGTTTGTATTCATTCCTGGGTGGGACGAGCAGAGAGCAAGGTGCCAAAAAGGTGCCAAATTGACATCTGACCTCTAAAAATACTTTTTGAAGTGGTTAGGACCACTTTTTAACCTCTAGAGGCTGCCCTAGGGGCTGTGTGTGTCATTGCGATTAGCGCTTGTTGTCACATAATTAGATTGGTGCTGTTTTGGTGTCTACATATGCCCCTTTTTGGGAAGCGTTGTGCAAGGCATAGTGTCGAGCAAAAATAGATAACCAAAGCACTAATTATTAGGGTTTCTCAGTAACCTAACCAACTCTTGATGCCCCAAGTATGGAAAGGGCATGCATTCTTGAATCCTTGCTTCTGACGAGTTAAGGAACTTAATCCAAGTGTTAACCTTGTTTGATGAGGTTTTACTTGAGCTTGGACATTGATCAGTCATGAATAGGCAAAGGGCACAACCTTTTTTTTGTGGGAACCTTGAGTTCATGATTCACGAATGCCAAGTGTTTGATCAGCTTGCGATAATTTCTTGTTTGCTACCCCAAGCAGGGGCACGATTGTCCTTGTCAATGATCCTTTGAATGCGTGTCATTTCCATGATTGGGTATATTGTTGTTGATTGGTGACTAAGTGTGACTACCCCCTCAAGCGATGAATTGATGAGGGAATTACCAACATGAGAAAAGTGACGAGTCGCTTGACCCAATATAACTTAGGTAAGGGTGCCTTCAGTTGTTTACCATTGAATGCGAAAGCAGTTTCCGAACATTCTAACCTGTTTTTGGTGGGTGTTAACCCTTTTTGTGATGCATTTTGGAGCTGAAAGTGTCAAAAATTTGTCCTCCTGCAGAGCGTTCCGGCTATGGTAGAATTCTTAGGGAGTACGATAGTGACAATTTGTAACCCCAACATCTATTTTGGATGCCAAGAATGTCAGGCGCAAAAGCGTCTTTGTTCGGCAATGTTATTGCTATTTTTGGATGGGTTTTGACCCGTTTTGGTGACACCGTTTGGGGATGAAATTATCGAAAATCCATCTTCCTGTGGAGTTGTCCGGCTATGGTAGCCTTCTTAGGGAGTATTATAGTGAGTATCTATTTCCCCAACATCTATTTTGCATGCATGGAATGTCAAGTGCAAAAGCACTCTTATCGGACACTTTTAGGGCTTCTTTTAGGGCTTATAATTTTTGATGATATATATACAGATGACTCTTTTTTTGGTGTTGATGCACTTTTCATGGTTTGTTTTGATGTACATGTTTTTACATTGATGTATGCAAATGCAATTATGAATGCGATGTTTCTAATTTGTATGATGTATGCATATGGAATGAATGAAATGAGTTGATAACTTGTCGATGGCACCATAGACTGTGCAAGATTTGACTGACTTGTTGTACTAATGGGATGACTTTGTGGAATGACTTTGCATGTGAAAACTTTGTTTTTGTATTTTGTATATTTTTTTATGGTGATGTACGGAATGAAATGTACCAGCTTGTTTTAAAATGTAGTTAAGCTTTTCTGAGATTCAGATATTTTAACTAACTAGCCAAGACTGTACATTTATCTCGTAAGACTTTTGAACAAGGTATAAATCAGACTTGAATTTAACCAAGTTAGTTCACATCCCTGTGTGTGCAATTGATTTCATTTATGTGGTATTTGTCAGGATACCGCCAGTGTCGAATAGGCTATCAACCAAACCTGTATTGAGGATCACCTAATTAGCTCCACTAAATCCATTGTTGTACTTAGTAAGATTAATCCATGGGACAATCTAAGGTACCATAAGCTAGCTCATCCACATGCAAACATTGGTCTACGCACACGCAAAGCTAATGTGACAGACATATCGTCATGCGGTTAGGATACCGCCATTGCCAGGTAGGTTGTTTAAAAAACCTATAATGAGGATCACCTAGATGGTTTTCAAATGCTGAGAATTCTAGAGATTCAAGTTCAGGCTGTGTGTTTGCTCAATGATTTGGGATACTTGCTCGTATACCTAGTAATGAAAATCACTGTTTATTTTGCTCTTTGTTTTTCTTTTTTTGAGCAAGGATTTTGAATAGTGGTGAGAACCACTGTTATTTGATTTTGTATTTTGAGATTTGTAAGGTTGAGCTTGTAATTTTATGTCTTATGAATGGCCTTGATCCTTTTGGCCTTGGGTATGACTACCCATCCTATTCAGGGACGTGTAGTACGAATCCTTACGACTTTGGGAACCAAGGGGATGATGGAGATTATGAAGTAACGACATTGATATTTTAGGCCTTGGGGATGACTACCCATCCTTTTCAGGGACGTGTAGTATGAATCCTTACAACATTGAGACCAAAGGTGAGTGGATATGGTTGTGATGATGGTTTGTTGGAATTTTGTTATGGAATTGCGTTGATACTTTTAGGTCTTGGGGATGACTACCCATCCTTGGAAGGGACGTGTAGTACGAATCCTTACAACTTTGGGGACCAACGGTTATTGGGATTTTTGGTAGTGGTGAAAACTACTATTTATTAAGGGGAATTTATGGGGAAGATCTCATCCTTTTGTCAATTCTTAGCATTCTGGAACCATTCGCACAGGGGGATGAACAGGCTAATCTTTCACCTATGGTACCCTAGACTGCTTTGTAGGTTTCTCTGGCATTCACACAAATTAGGAATTATTTTATGTGTTTTAACTTGTGTTGGGATGCTACGTAACAAGGCGTGATCTAAGTAAAACTTTCCCGTGTAAAATCTAGTTAACTGTGTACAGTTTTTGGCTAGAAATTTAAATACAACTAAATGACGAAAACCCTATATACATTAGGAGACAACTGACTATGCTAAAAATGGCGATGGTGTTATTCTAGATGTATGCATTTACAAAATGGATTTGATGTGGAAAATGATGGAATTGCCAAGTAATGACAGTCTATGGTGCTTTTGACTTGTATGACTAGAAAATATGCAATGTATGGATGTGATGCCTAATGCAACCTATATTCTTTTTGTATTTTGATTTTTATGAGTATGCATGGAATTGAAATGCAATTTTTTTGTTATTTTTGATGATTTTAGTGTTTTTGTTTGTTTTTTAATATTTATTTTGACCAAGCGGGTATGGGAACCCTTGGAGCTTTTGGGTTGACCAAAGGGTTTATAGATACCTTTGGGGCATTTTGGGATGACCAAGCGATTGTGGGAATCCTTGGAGCATTTGGGTTGACCAAAGGGTTTATAGATACCTTTGGGGCATTTTGGGATGACCAAGCGATTATGGGAATCCTTGGAGCATTTGGGTTGACCAAAGGGTTTATAGATACCTTTGGGGTGTTTAGGGTTGACCAAGCGATTATGAGAATCCTTGGAGATTTTGGGTTGACCAAAGGGTTTATAGATACCTTTGGGGAATTTTGGGGTTGACCAAGCGATTATGGGAATCCTTGGAGCATTTGGTTGGACTATGGCTCTCTAGATGTGGAATGGCCTCAAATGACTGATGTTCAAGGGTTCTGTTTCCTTGATTCCTTCAAGAGAGGCAAGTTGATATGTTCCATGTCCTATTCTACTGTCAATGACATAAGGACCTAACCAGTTTACCGTGAACTTGTCCCATAGATGGGATGGCAAATTAGAATTCTGCTAGTTCTCTTTTAAGACCAAGTCACCAACCTAAAATTCCCTTAGGTGGACCTTCATGTTGTATGCTTTATTAAGTCGCTCTTGATAGATACGCAAATGATCGAGAGCATTGACGCATCGTTCATCAAGCAACGTCAATTGGTCTAACCGGGCCTACCACGCAGTGTCATCATCGATGAACTATTGCATTGAAATGCGCAGGGAAGGGATTTCCAACTCAAGAGGCATGACTACCTCGAAGCCATACACCAACGAAAATGGAGTTGCCCCAGTGGGTGTCAGGATGCTAGTGCGATAAGCCCATAGGGCAAGTGGGATATGAATGTGCCAATCCTTATGACTATTTGTGACTGTATTTTTGAGAATGGTAACTAGCATTTTGTTTGACACCTCTGCTTGCCCATTTGCCTGCGGATAATAGGGTGTTGAAAAGTTGTGCTGAATGTTGTACTTTGTGGTCAAAGCACGCACATATTTGTTATTGAATGATGTCCCATTATCTGACAGGATATTGTATGGAATACCAAAATGACATATGATGTTATGCAAAATAAACTCCGCAATGCGGGATCCAGTCGTAGAGGTTAGCGAAATTGCTTCCACCCACTTGGTGAAGTACTCTGTGGCCGTTATGATGAACGTGTGATGACTAGACGATGCAGGGGAGATATTTCCAATTAGGTCAAAGCCCCACTATGAAAAAGGCCAAGCCGATTGGATCGGCTTCAAGGCCTAAGAAGGTACATGTGTCAAATTAGCATGGTGTTGACACTTCATGCACTTCTTTACATATGCTCAACAATCTCACTCTAAAGATGGCCAATAATAGCCCATGTGAAGAATGCACTTTGCGATGGCCATACCGCTGAAGTGGCCACCACATGTACCATCGTGTGCTTGGGTGATCGCCCAAGTGGACTCTTGCTGGTCCAAGCAACAGAGGAGGATTCCTTCATAGCTTCGACGATAGAAAACATTGCCTAACAAGACATGTTTTGCCACTTTTTGTTTAAATGATCTTTTCATGGCTTGTGTCAATCCAAGTGGGAGGTTACCTAGCTTGATGTAATCCCTAATGGGTGTGTACCAATCCTGCTAATCAGAAACGTGGATAGTATGAATGACCAATCCCTCTTAAAGTCCATCCCTAGCAAAAGATGAGCAAGAAAGAACTTGTAAAAACAACGTTGTGTTGCTATTAAGAGGGGTTGGGGAGAACAAGGACCCCCAGTTGGCTCGATTCAAACAATCATGGATTCGAGAGAACCTATCTTGAGATGGTTAAATCTGGATCAGGTGGATTTCTGGCATTAGGTCAGAGCTTGCACGCTCCATCGTGGATTGCGATAATGTTTTAACCTGAATGGTTGTCATTTCACCATAAGGGTCTTGCGGGATTAGTGACCCTAAGGAGGCCATAGTATTCGCAAAAAGATTCGATGATCGAGGGAGTTCCTCGATGTCATACCATTAAAGTTATGCCAAGAATTTGTCCACAAGGGATTTGTATTCCTGCATAACTGGACATTTACATTGGAATATCCCCTTTACTTGATTTACAATCAACAACGAATCACCAAAGATGTTTAAACGTTTAATGTTCATGGTGATTATTTTCTGAAGACCTATGAGCAAGGCTTCGTATTCTGCATTATTTTTGGTGCACGAGAAGTCTAATTTAAATGACAGGCATTGGAGCCCCTTGTGGAGTGAAGAATATAATTCTCGTGCCACCTCCTTGCTCACATTTAGAACCATCGAAGAATAGGGTCATGTCAGCCTGTGACTCAGGCTCATCAGAATCTGGTGATTTTGTAACATGAAAAATCCCATCGTCCGGTAATTCTACGATCAGAGGCTGATCATCTTCAAGAGGAGCCTCTGCCAGTTGATCGACGATGACTTGACCTTTTATGGATTTCTATCCAATGAACTCTATGTCAAACTTTGTCAACAACATGATCCATTTCGCCATGTGGCTACTATGATAAGTACGACTCATCATGTATCGCAATGGATTCTCCTTAGACATAACATACGTCGTATTGCTGAGCATGTAATGGCGTAGCTTTTTAGTAGCAAACACCACTGCCAAGCAGAGCTTCTCAATGTATGCATAGTTAAGTTCATAAGTATGTAGCCTATTCTTTATGTAGTTCATTTTTCTGGGATAGCATAGTGCCCAGTGCCACCTCAGTAGCTGAGATGTATAAATAGAATGACACTCCTAGTCTAGGTGGTGCCAATACTGGCGACGAAGCCAAGTATTGTTTAATGTCGTCAAATGCTGACTAGAAATCGTCATCCCAATGAAAGGTTACCCCCTTATGCAATAATTTATTCATGGGTCAGCACTTGTCAGATAATTGCACTATGAAGCGCTTTATCAATGCGACCTTTCCCTGCAGACTCCTGAGTTGCTTGATGGTAGTTGGGGGAAGCATTTCAAGGATTGCATTGAATTTGTGTGGGTCTATCTCGATTCCTCATTTAGAGACTATATAACCCAAGAGCTTTCCAGATGTGACGCCAAAGATGCACTTCTTGGGGTTTAGTCTGACTTTATGCTCCATGAGGCGATCGAGGATCTTGCTTAAGTCATCGAGATGATCTGGGCGCAAAAGAGATTTGGCCAACAAATCATCCATGTAATCCTCCAAATTTTTGTGCATGTAAGCATGGAATATGTATGTCATGGCACGTTGGTAGGTGGCGCCAACATTTTTAAGTCCAAAAGGCATGACCTTATAACAAAATATCCCCCAAGGCATTGTGAATGCCGTTTTTAGTTAGTCCTCGAGATTGATATGAATTTGATTGTATCCTGAGAAATCATCCATGAGGGAAAGCATTTTGTGGCCCACTGTAGCGTCTACCAATGCGTTGATGCTCATCAAGGGAAAATCATCCTTAGGACTCACTTTCTTTAGATCTCAAAAATTGGTGCATATGCGAATCCTCCCATCAGGCTTCTTGACGGGAACCATGTTAGACAACCATGGTGGATAATCCATGCAGATGACAAACTATGCATCCAACAGCTTTTGTAACTCATATTTGACCATTAAGGCCACTGTTGGGTGCATATTACGTAGTTTTTTCTTTACTGGATTGACTTTCGGATCAAGAGTTAGATTATGCGTGACTAGCTACGGGTCTAGTCTCGACATGTCTTTGTATGACCATGCAAAAACCTCCTTCTTCTATTTGAGAAGGGCAATGTAGTCAGCTTGCTCTTCGGGGGATAAACTTACCCCCATCTTGATGATTTGAAAATTCACTAGATCTGAGCCGATGTCTACGTCAGTCATCTCCTCGACCGAAATGTGGGACCCGTACTCCAACTGGTGTGGAGTTGGGATCAAATGGATATTGTTTGCTGAATTTAGATCATCGTTTGGAACATCAGGTTCCTCTTCAGCATGGAAGACATCCTGAGTCTATCCTGGGGTGAAATGGAACATTCCTTTGCAAGGCCAATACTCTGATGGGGATGGCGTTGCGTCAGCGCGATCCCAATCAATAGCATCTAGATCTAGATACAATGACCGTGTCGGGTCGGTTGGATCATGGATGGGGGCGGTTAGGTCAATGGAGATCATGTTGATGAAATGATTATGGTCTCCATTACCACGGGTGTTGTAACTTAGACATCCTAGATGATCTTTGTGCTTTGGATCTGGCTCTGTGGGCACTGGCACAAATGGATCAGCCCTATGCATGGATACAAAGATAGGGTCCACCCTAGGCACTGATGGTTTGATAGGATCTCCAGGTGGAAGATGCTCTCTATGTACCTGGAGTTACGGGTGTAGTAATTTCTATAACTGCATCAGGTTGAGGTGCCACCTATGCCTTGGCCCTATGTGCAGGTGTTCAAAAATGTCATCTATGTCCAAAGGGTATCGTTGTTGCATTTGTCGCATGTGGTTGAGATAAGCCATCTCGGTTTCATCTTCTGAATCACTGTCAAAGATCCAAAAGCCTTCGTTGGTGCCAACAGTTGCTTGCGACATATGAGGCTCATCTTGTTTGAGCAAATTAATGTGGTCCCATCGAGGTTGTTCTGCTCTCTGCGGGGGGACATGATTCTCTTAAAGTGGCATATGCTCAAATGGAGCATCCAATGGGAACATTGTCAGGAAGCTTTCCTAATCAGCATTCATGGGATAGACTTGCGAATGATTGCTATCAGACTCGAAAGGATCCCAAAGGGCTACCTCGTACTCTGAATCATCCTCTAAAGACCTTTCTTGGTCTTTTCCATATCCCTATTGTGGGTGAGTCCTTGAAATTTCTCCCTATTCGGATGAAGGGAAAGGGTTGTTATGGTCAACAAGGTTGGTTGTTAGCAATGGGAGATAATATCCTAATGTATAGTTTGTGTTAGGATTGGCATACGCACCTGATGCCAACCCATCCTTGTTGCCTATCCCTAGGCCTTGCATTTTCTCCACAAAGATGTCTAGGGGCAAGGGGTGGTTGAACCCTACTCCTGACTTTTCATACGACATTTGATATCTCGGTTGGCAAAGAACACACACTCCTTGCTCATACCTACCCAACCCATATCCATGCCAATTGCATTGGCCTAGATATATTAAAGCAAAATCAAGGTTGGATAGATAGTTGACATCCTCAACAAAGGGCTCTTTGTCTTCATCTTCTTGCATACAAATTTCAATGCCATTATCCAAACCCCCATAAACAAAGTTTGTTTAGTTGGGTGGGTAGCCTAAAGGAACCACTAAGCCAATGGGGATTCGAGGCCTCCCCATGTCTTGCATGGACTCAAGTGTGGGCATTGCTATAATGTTCCTCACTAGATACTCCCCTAGGCCCGTGCTAGCCATTTCCACGATGACTGTTGGCGGTTGAGTGGAAGTGAATGGGAGTCCTTCCTGAGTCCACTCCATGTGGGGTGAACTAGGTGTCTCAACTTCCATTCTGCTAGGCATCTCTTCTGTCGATATGGTTGAGATTAGAGTTGGTTCCTCTTCTATGGGTTTCTTTCCCTTGTCCTTGGATGTGGCCACCGTAGGTGATGTCATTGTGGAAGGACTAGCGGAAGAAGATGGACCCGACTGATGACTCAGCGGATTAATCACTGGAGATGCCTGTGGAATCGGACCCTGTTGAGATGGATTCAACTGAAAATTCAAATGTGTTGATGGAAGAGTCGATTGCGATATGAATTGCACTATATTATAGTATTTGAAGGGCTCCAAGTCCATCGGGACTACATGCACCTGTCATTCAAATGTATACTTTAGGCACTGATGAGCTATTGAAGGGACACACTTCATGTCTCGAATCCAAGGCCAGCTCAACAGGATATTATAAGCCATCTCACCTTCCAAGATGTGGCACAATGTATGAATAGTCTTTTGTCCCACTTGGATAGGTAGGACAATTGTGCCAACTGTCGAGCAGATTGCATCGTTGAATGCTCGTAGTGTGTAAGTGGAGGCCACAATGTGAGATGCTGGCAACTTCAAATGTTTCAGAGCTGCTGTAGTGATGATATTACTGGACGAGCCAGTGTCCACCAACACTCTCTTATACAGAATCTCGTTGACCCGTGCAATAACATGCAGGGGTGGATCCACCACATCACCAGTCACTATTTTCAATTCATATTCTCTAAAGGTGATGACTGGTTCTGTACATTGTTTTACATGCCCCACAAAATTGTTGAAAGTGTTCGCTTCATGGAGCTGCAGCTCGATAGCTTTTAAAATCTCCATTAGAGCCTCTCGATGGGGCACTGATTGTTGAATCAGATCGTATATGGAGAGCCTAGCTGGCATGGTCCTTAGACTTTGGGTAAGTCTATTTCGAATCATGGCCACTGGTCTAGGTGGGGGAAGTTGTGTAGGGTGTTTTTGAGCTTGTGACGTTTATGGAACCTCTCTTGTGGCTACCGTGGGAGTAGCTCCTGGGTACTTCTTATTCCTAGTCACTATGATTATCATCCCCACATATCCCTGCATAGGGCAATTCTGTTGCACCTCATTGAATTGAAGGGGTTTTGTTAGTGCCTCATGGGCAGGAAAGGGGTCTCTGAATACTCCCATATGTTGGTTGTTTGGTACTATGGGTTTGTCCACTACCAATGTCTTGTTGTCAATGAGATCTTGTACCAAATCTTTGAACTTCTAGCATGTGTTAAGATCATGTCCTTTATGCTTGTGGAACCTACAGTACAAGTCCTCTCGGTACCCCTTAGGCTTTGGTGCATTGGGATCTATAGTTTGAATCTCTGGAAGGTTGATCAAATTCATTGTTGACAAGCGATCAAACAGAGAGTCCCTGGACTCTGTGTAAGGAGTAAATTGTCGTTGAGGGCGACGCTACTAATTTTTCTCCTGCCTTTGGTTTTCTCTCTCATAGTTGTTAGGAGGCACCACCTGATAGTTAGCCTTTTGAGGTTGTGTTGCTTGTGCAGGCTTAGGGACGTTGATGGCAACCTGATTAACCACAACAGGTTTTGGTTGCGTGGTCCCTGGTTTAGTGTTCTTTATCCATTCTTTCTTCTTAGGTTTGGAGATCTTGCCATCCTGTATCTTAATATCCTCAATGACTCTAGATTGCGCTAGAGCTTCCTCTAAACTGGCATATTGCTCCAACTACAATAGCACGGAGATTGATCTCAAACAGCTTTTCGAGAACATTTGGGTCAGATCTGACATGGGAGGGAGGTAAGGCAGCTTCGAAAGCAACGTCCTCCATCGGTTCCCGTATGCCACCATGGTCTCTTCCTCATACTGCTTGAGGCTAGCTAGGTCAATTAATGATGCATTTTTCTTTAGTTATCTCGTTTAAAGATTTAAAAGTGTGCCCTAAAATTTGGTTTAGTGTGGTTTGATGTTGTTGTGAAAGCTTTTTGTGAAGAACATTTAAATGCAAAAATAGGGCTCTTACGACTCCCAAAAATGGTTGCCCCTTTGATATACCATTTCCAGACTTATATACCAACCTCTCTATATACCCGCCCTTATGTGGGGAAACTATTGGTACGTGAGAGCAGATGGTACGTGGAACATAAGCGGTACGAAAGGGGGATCACTTTGTTTATGACACCTACCATAGAAGACTTATCCTCATGCACTGGGAATCACCCCTACTACACTTGGTTAGCTTTCATTAGGATTTACATCTAGCAACAGTCGCGATCGGGGTAATGTATGCAATATCTCAAGCCAAAGTGATGATGGAATCCACCTTTGGTCTTGCTCAAGGGATGGGGTTTTATGACCAACTCCTTGTTGTTTCTGTTACCACGTGGTGTGTGGGGTTCTTTTTAAGTTTTATAAATGAATCAAGAAAGCATTCAAACTCTCCTATGCAAGCAAATAACTAGAGAACATAAAGCAAAGAATTGACAAAAGGTGTTTAAGACCTCTACCTCTTCTCTGCCTAAGTCGGATGTCTCTGAATTTCTACTCTGAAATAGTCTACTGTTGGAAAAATTGGTACCTGTAAGAAAAATAACAAACAACTTTAATCAGAAATTTAATCTTAAAAATCAAGGGACAGAGGTCCCACCGTGATCACCACTGAAAGCATGAGGATACGAAAACAAAAAGGAATATGCCACAAGAAAGAACAAGAAAGAACATATACAAATTGACACAAGATAAAAACAATATGAAATATGGTAATCTCTTTATTGATACACTTTTTAAATTGTGTTACAATACATCTCCTTCCTTTTTAGGGGATAGAAGCGTCAAATATGTTTCTTATCACAACATCCATGGATAGCAATCCTTCTTTCGCGTGCCCACATGTAAGATGGGCGGACCAAAGCATCACCGTCACTTGTGTATATGAATTTTTATTCCTTCCTGCTCCTCTAATGTTAGAAACTTGCATTCAAAGAAACAAAAAATATTAGTAGCACCTGCAGATAAAATAAAGCATGTATTTCCCAAGGCCTACTGTTAGTATATGCATGAAAATATTAAACTATTATCAAATGACCTCGGATTGACCTGAAATTTTGACAGAAGCATAAATATGTTATCATAAGACCACCAAAAAAATAACAGTCTGGAAATTCCTCACAGATTTGTATTCGCTCCAGGGTGGGACGAATAGGCCTCCAACAATTTGTCAGAAAGCACCCTCTTCAATGTCCTTAGGAAGCTCCAAATGACCTAAAAATTTGAGGTTAGCTAATTGTGGGTGTTTTGGGAAGACCCATATGGTCATATTTCTCCAATTTGGCCTCTACCACCTATATTTTGATGATGGAATTTGCAAGTTAGTGAAGGCTGGAAATGACAAAAACCTGGTCAAAATTGCTCAGAATGAAATGAAATTTAAACTGTAATCTATTTAATATATATAGAATAAAGTACAAAAGAAAAACTAGAGAAATATATCACATATTTCTAATCATCCCTGGGTGAGGTGAATAGGACTGTGACAGTTTGGGGAGCACCTGGGGGCAGGACGCCCACAGTTTGGGACACTGTTTTGGCACAAATCCACTTGGGATGGGTCCAAAACTGATTATGGGGTGTTTTAGACAAATTTTGTGGATTTTTGTGGCCAAAAATTGGGTTTTGGGTCTAGATTCATGCTTCCAATAATCACCCAATAACCTCCCTTTCGAATGAGAGATTAAGGATGTGAAGGCACAAATCGCAAGTAGGTATATAAATTGGCAAAAATTCATTGCTCAAATTATCCTTGTCTCAGATATCTTTTGGGTGAGAAAACTCACCAATTTATAGACCTTAGGGTCTCTCTATTTGAATTGTGCATGCGAGGGCGCCACTTGAGTTGTTTTCCTATTTTTCAAAGAAAAGCTAATTCCCTGATTTAGAATCTCCTTGCATGAGGTTTCTAAAATAAATACATTCATAATTGAAGTCTCTTCTTGAATAAAAGCTATTCCTCACAATTGCATGGCCTGAAGCCTCAGTTAACTGGTGGAGTTACTGAGGTTTGACTTTTTGCCAGTCAAACTTGCTATTTGCCTCACCCTAGGGCGAATGCTGCTATTCGCCCTTGGGTGGGATGAATGACAGTTTGTATTCATACCTGGGTGGGACGAGCAGAGAGCAAGGTGCCAAAAAGGTGCCAAATTGACCTCTGACCTCTAAAACTACTTTTGGAAGTGGTTAGGACCACTGTTTAACCTCTAGGGGCTGCCCTAGGGGTCGTGTGTGTCAATGCAATCAACGCTTGTTGTCACATAATCAGATTGGTGCTATTTTGGTGTCTACACTTGAATAGAATCATGTAAATATTATCATGGACACACTGCAATAGGAACAGTCAAGAAATCTGTTGTGGATTTCTAATCGCTCTGGGGTGGGACGATTAGGACTATCATAGACTGTCATAAAGTGACCTCCCAAATGTCCCATCCAGAGGCCTCCAAAACAACTACAAATTTGGTTTTAGGAAAAATAAGGCATTTTGGGATGACACAGAAGGTCGGATTTGGCTGATTCTACCCCGGTCGCCCTGTATATGAAAGTGCTTCTTGTATGTTAGTGAAAGCAAAAAGCAATGAAAACACAATCAAAACTCATTAGAATGGCAGCATATATGAGTGACCTAAAATGAAATGCAAATAAAATATTAGGGAAATATTCCATATATTTCTAATCACTTTGGGGTGGGGCGATTAGGACTGTGACAGTGCGGGAGGCGCTCGATGGTAGGACACCCGTTGTTTGGGGCTTGGTTTCAGCACCAATCCACTTGGTATGGGTCCAAAACATCCTAGGGTGTTGTGTCAAAAAATTGGGTGGGATATTATGGCCAAATGTTCGGGTTTTGGGTCTGAATTACGCTTCCAATGTTCACCCAATAACCTCCCTTCCGAAAGAGAGATCAAGGATGTAAGAAGCACAATGAGGGTGAGGGTATAATTTGGCAGCACTTCATTGCTCTGTTTCTTTTTTGGGTGAGAAGACTCACCCTTTTATAGACCTAGGGTCTCTCTCTTTGAATGCGCATGCGAGGGTGCCACTTGGCTTGCTTGCCCTATTTTGGGAGAAAATATTCTTCCCTGATTTAGAGTCTCCTTGCATGAGGCCTCCATGACCAAGGCATGCTTGACTGAAGTCCCTTTCTCTAATTTGAATATGTTCCTTGCAATTGCATGCCCTAAAGGTGCAGTTAAGTTGTAGACCTATCGAGGTTTGAATTTTTTCCAGTCAAACCTGCTAATCGTCCCACCCTGGGACGAATAGGATTCTAATCGTCCCAGGGTGGGACGAGTAGGGATCAAAGTGCTAAAAAGGTGTCAAATTGACCTCTGACTTTCCAAAACTACTGTGGGAGGGGTTAGGACCACTTTTTAACCTTTGGGGGCTGCCCTAGGGGCTATGTATGTCAATTTGATCAGTGCTTGTCGTCACATAATCAGATTGGTGTTGTTTTGTTGTCTACATTTTTTATTATCATAAATTTCATATTGCAACTTTATCTTAGATCTTGTGGTTATTTTATATTCAGAATTTAGCTTCAAAAGTTGATAGTACCTTGTATATCTTGTAATTAAACTATCATCTACTCTTGGTTTTTATGGTTTCTATTTTTTTTTTTTACCATAATCACTTACATTTGGGTGTAGGACAAATACATTCTCATCCTTATAGAATATCATTTTTAACCTTTAATACACCTTCTCTGTCAAAACACTTAACCTTTGTATGAATTCCAAAGAGAATAAATACTACTCCTCTAGCTTTCATGTATACACTTCTTACTTTTTGTAATGTCTTCACACTTAGTTCCTTACTTTTTCCACCTTGTCTTCTTCCCTCAACAACTCTCCAAACTAATAAATAATTTTTATGGTCATGGGGATACTCCTTTGCTCTCAGGAATTCTCACGCTCAACTATCTCACTCACAAATATTCATAGAACTTATGTGATTCTCTAGATTCTCTCATAATGACTCTCAAAATTAAAATTCTTCAATTTATGGCTTTGATACCACTGTTAGAATATAAATAAGTTTCTTGCAAGATCTTAAATATAAACCCTTACATAGATTCAACAATAACAATGACAATAACTCACTAAAAATATCATTTATAAATATATCTACTTAAGCAACTTAAATACAATTTATTGCAAAGCTTATTTAATAACCCATTACAATGCTTTATCTTCATATACACTTTCGACATGAGACTCTTCGTATTCATAAGGCTCTTGACCTTTCAATTTTCACTAACTCTTCATCTCATTATACTCTTCATATTTTTGGTAAGAAAATTATATTTTATTGACTCCTAATAATGATAAAATTATAATGATTATTAAATGAAAAATATTTACCTAAGGCTCAAATATTTACAAACTATTTACAAGGTATTTGTAATATTCTTGCAATGTTCCAAAGAATGTAATACTTCCAAAATTATTTAGTATAAAAGAACAATAATTGGATGATTGAAATGGCATAACATTTTATATGGTATTATTGTAATAACTTTGATGAATTTTATTTACCTAAGTTTTTTTTGAGTAATACTTCTTATACACATCCACCATGGGGATTGAACCAGGTCACATCACCGATGATGCAAGTGGCATCCTTGTTGGTAGACCACACTGACAGGGATTTTATTTACCTAAGTTAATTTATAAACTATAAAAAATTAAAAGTAAAGTCGTAATGGAAAAATGTAATGGTTCGGGCTTTGGCTCTTCTTCAAAAGTTCCAAGGTTCAAACTATGGCGTGGACGAGTATGTGAGGGGTGGGTGTGTGTATGGCTATGTTTTTAGCCCCTATTGATAAGCTCAACTCTCACCCTTATCAGAGGTCATGGTTGGGATGGAGATGCCCAACCTTGAGCATCGGTCATAAGGGTTTCTCACACTAACCTTAATAAAAATAAATTAAAGCAATTTAGGCCATATGGGTTAACCCTCACGGAGGATGCTATTTACTAATATTTATTTATCCAACCATACCCTAGTTGTTCAAGCATAGTGTACATCCTTAAGCCCTACAAAATTCAAACCTTAGACTTCTATTAAAAGTATTACATTTTTCTCTATTAGGAAAAAAATTAAAAATTAAATTTTTATGTGAAAACCTTAATAAAATTATCTTAGACAAGAAAAAATAATATATTAAATACAAAATACAATAATATTAATGTTTAAAAGTACTAAAAATAATATACTGTAACTTTATAATTAATTAAAATCATAGTAATCAATAGTAAATTAATAAGATCGAAAGGATATTATAGTGATAAGTCCTTAGTTTTAAATCGAGAAGACCCAAGTTCAAACCTTGGTACAAGGGTGCTAGACCCCTCATTAAAAAAACATATCTAAAAATGGATTTTAGTTTACTTTATATTTTAGACTAAAATAATAAATGTTTGTTAAAACTTGTTTAGTTTAAAGGAAGTTTAAATTATATATGTGTAATTAATGTGAAGTAGGGGTAGTAGACCAACTGGTTTCACCTTAGTATTTGCTAGCTTCACTTTGAGTAAACATTTAAAGAGGTGGTTCAGGGGTTGTTTCGTGTAAAAAGAAAAAAACATTAATGTAAAGTATTTATAGTAATAAGTCTTTAGTTTTTCATCAAGAAGACTCAAGTTCAAACCCTGGTATTGAGACCCCTCATAAAAAATATAAAAATTTATGTGTAAACATGGATTTTAGTTTACTTAAAAAAATTATTACATTCATATTTTAGACTAAAATAATAAATGTTTGTTAAAACTTGTTTAGTTTAAATTATATATAATTAATGTGAAGTAGGGGAGGGAATAGACTAACTGGTTTCACCTTAATATTTGCTAGATTCACTTTGAGTAAACATTTAAAGATGTGGTTCAGGGGGGTGGTTTCGTGTAAAAAGAAAAAACATTAATTTGAAGTAACTATAAAGTCTAACATAAAATAATTTATTTATTTAATTTTTTAACATAAAACACACACCATCATGCTGATTTGAGTGATTCTCCACGATGCACATTGAGAGTTGGATTATTTTTTTATAAAAATAAAAAAATAATAATGTGAAGTAATTATAAATTTTAACCTAAAAGAATTTATTCATTTATTTTGTGAACACAAAACACACACCATCGTGTTGGAACGAGTGATTTTTAATGATTTACACGAGAACTAAATCTGAACCACACTAGTAGGTAGTTCCAATCCCAAGTCCCTCTAGGTCCTCCTCACTTGAAGTAGACATTATTTATGAGAGGAGTAAACACTTAAAGAGGTGGGACACGGAATGATTTTTATATTAAAAAAATAATAATAATTAATGTGAAGTATTTGTAAATTTTAACCTAAAATAATTTATTTTTTATTTTTTTAAAACACAAAAAGGCACTCCATCATGCAAGAGTAATTCCCCATGATGTACACAAGAACCAAACCTTGAATCACATTGCATGGTGGCTTGAACTTTGGACCTCCCAAAGGAAGGCCAAAGCCCTAACCATTGCGTTGTCTCCACCATGACTTAAAATAAATCTTAAATGTTATGTCAAAAAATAATTTCCTTATAAATAAAAAATACTAATTTTAACAATTAAAATATTATTAAGGTAAAACATTGGAAAATACTTATAAATAAAATATATTATAATAAAATTGATTATGTATATCTTATAACTTTAATAAAACATGTTCATCTTGAATCTTTAGGATTTATATCTAAAAATAATATGAGAGGTCCAATGTTCAAACCACCGTGTGGGCGAGTGTACGAGGGGTGGATGTGTGGTGGAGGGGGTGGATGTGTGGTGGCTATGTGTTAAATTCCTTATTGATAAGCATATATCTCAACTTTATAAGGTCATGGTTGGGAGTAGACTACCCATTTTGTGCAATGGTCATAGGGGTTTCTCAGTAACCAAATTATTAAAAAAAAAAAAAAACTAAAAATAATATTAAATATATTAATTGTAATAAATACTTATTATCTATTAAAAAAAATAAAATGTGAATGTTATACAATAATATCTAATATGATTCTTTCTTTATATAAGATCTGAATTGTATAAAAACATTATAAATTTTATTATATTAAAATATTATTGTATGTATGGAAGGTTTTGTAAGTTGTGGTAAGGGTTTGAAACACACGTTTTTGGAAATGAAGAAGGAAGTTGGAATGATTGTTTTTTTTTTTATGGGATTTTATGATTCTATTGTTTACCCTTGGTTTGGGGTAATAGCAGACCATGCTTAGCCCCAATCTACTTTACAAAATATCTAATGGTTGTTGCTTCATTATTTACTCTTGGTAATGGCTATTTTTTTTCTATTTTTACATCCTCCTCCCTTTGATAAAGGGAATATAGATTCAATGATTCAAGTTCTTAAGCCAAGATCCATGCTATAAACTCAACCAAATATGTAGGCTTATCCTTCTAAAGACACACCTTTGTGCCTAAAATAGATGCAACCCCTATGGTTGATGTGCCATTAGCTTTTACTCAATACATTATTATCACCTTATTTTCTCAAGATTTAGCATGCAAGTTCATGGGTTTGTGGCCTAGTCCCACTACAATACAAAAATGGATCAACATGAACTAGGGAGCCAAAGTCTCTTCTTATGAATTTATGATGGTAGGAAGAGGTTACTTTGTAGTAACCTTTGCCTTCGTAGAAGATAGAAACACCATATTTCATGGAGGGCCATGGTTTCTTGGTTCTAGCCCATTATATATGACTCCTTGGACCACAACATTTGACCCACAGGAGGAAGAACCCGAAGAAATATCATTATGGGTAAGACTACCTTTCTTGCCCCTCCACCTATGGAATAAACCCACAATGGATATCATAGGAAATATCATTATATTATTCATATATTGGGTCTTTCCAAATCTAGAAATGTCATTTGTGCACGAATATGTGTGAAAGTTAACCTTAAAAAAGTATTGGTATAGTATATTGGAATCAATGTGTTAGATTGGGTGCATAATCAATCCCTTGATTATGAACAAATGTCATTCAAATGTATTACCTATCATGCGCACGGTAATTTCTCTAAGAATTATCCAACTAGAGTGGCATAAGAAGAGAAAAAATATGAGACACCAGTCTTCTAAGAAATAAGAAGAAAATCAATAAGATCAAGGAACAAAAAAATACAACCACATCAAAAGACTACTCATCAAAATACAAACAAGTTCTCTATTCTTAGTTTATAAGAAAAGGAAAATCCAATTACAACATCAAAACCAAATCAAGGCACATCTTCCCAAGATAAATGGGAAGACACTCCACAAACTCCAATGGAAGAAAACTTAGAGGATATCCTAGGAGAAACTCAAACAAAAGAAAAATATCCTCTAGAAGAAGAAACAGAAGAGGAGGTTGAAGAAACACAAACTGAAGAAGTAGTCATTCCAAGAGGAACCCTAGCAACACGTTATAATACAAAGGGGAGGAAAACAAATCAACAATTAATAAATGAATAGGACCAAAAGGAAATACAAGCTAAAACACAAGCCAACATATTAGAGAGATTCTCTAAGAACAAGAAATAGTCTAAAAATGAAGTTACTCTCATGGAATGGGAGGGGATTAGGTAGTCCCTAAAAAAAAACTACTTAAAGTCACTAATTCATAAGCATAATCCACATGTAGTCTATATTCAAGAATAAAAAATGATAGAAAAAATATTTATAGCATAATGGAATAAAATATGATCGCAGTAAGAAGTAATTGTAGACACCAAATTACAGCCACTAAACCTCCATCCTAACCATTCCACCACCCACTTGTCTTCCATTCCACCTTCCCACCAATTATTTGGCCCAAATCCACCTTCCCGCCATTTCCTAGCCTAATTGGGGTTATTTTAATATTATTTTATAATATTTTATATTTTATATAATATTTTATTATATTTTAATATATTTATTATAAAATATATATAAATAAACTCAATTAACCTCATCCGTCCGATCGATTCAATCTCCACCATCCATTTTCATTAATCCATGTCACATGCAAAAAGTAATCTCAACCTTAGGATCTAATTTAATCTTAGCCACACGATCAAAAGTGTAAGGCTAAAACCCTAAGAAAACCCTAAGGTTGGATTATAAGTAGGGGCATTTGCAAATGCCCAAACCTTGGAACTGGAACCCTATGAACTTGGACATTAGACTTTGCATTATGAAGAGATTATTGGTGAAGCCCTAGCATAGAATCCTGAAGATCTGAAGCCCTAGCCCACCAATAATACTTCTATTATTCCAGCCATCATCCATCCATCCTCCCTCATCGCCATAACCATCCTCCATCTGCAACCTCCATCGCCATCCCCCTGATCTATTTTTATAGATTTACCCTACCCTGTAGGCGTTATTTTGAGCTTGCAAAGCTCACTATAGAGCCTGCCAAGCGCTCTCCAGAGCCTGCCCTATCTATAGGTGCATGCTAGAGCCTGCCAAGCTCATTGTAGAGCTTTCTAGGCACTCTCTAGAGCCTGCCATAGTCCCAAGTGTGAACCAGAGCTTGTGAAGCTCACGTCCGAGCGGCATCAAGAACTAATTCTGAAGCTACTACATCAATAGATCATCTCAATAATGATCAATAAGCAAGGTAAATCTTATTTGTGTGTATTTTATTTATTAATTTGTTGATTCTGCATGCTCTTTTATTTTATTATTAAACTAGGGTTTTATTAATGTCTGAGGGTCTCACACTGTGGAGCCCTCACAGTTATTACTAACTCTCTTTGTTTTATTTTTTGTATGCAGATCTACGAGTTCTACATTATATCTTTGATGGTTGTTGAAGTTGGAGTGGCCTAATATTGGATATTCAAAGCCCACTCAACTTGTTGGGATCAAGGACACACGATGATCTGAAAGACACTTCTATTTCTATCTAACTAGGGTTTTGGAGAACCCTAGTCTCATTGTAAATATTGTATCAAATAGTCATTGGATAAGGATTGTAATAAAGGAGTTTATTGGCTCCCCCCTTATTGAATATATATTCTCTTTGTGCAATATTTGTGTCTCATTATTATTTGATTGCTATTTTATTTTCAAGTGTCGTGTCTTTGCATCTACAAATGGTGATCATGGTGGGACCCCACAAGGGTTTCATTATTTGATAGATCTACCTTGCTAATTTACTATTATTGTTGTTTGTTGCAGGATTTTTAGAAAACGTAAAAGTCATCGCATTCGTCGCTAGGGTTTTTGAAGCATTCTGTAGCAGTTCTAGAGATCACGCAGGCACTCTTCCATGTTACGTAGGCATCCTTCACTTATTTAGGTGCTCTCCTGTGCCTATGAGGCACTACTATGCCTAGCATTAATTTGAAGTAGAGCTGAGGCTTCCAAGTGAGTTTCGTAACCCTAGTTTGCCATTTAGCAATTTACGTATTTTGTTTCCTGCTGCTATTTTTCACTATTTCTGTGTTCACATTAAGGAATCTGGGAAAGAATTTGTAGCAAGTTACATCTAGGGTTTGTGTGTGATTTATGATATAAAATATACTTCTTGTTCTGAAATTGCAAGTCTAGGTGATTTGTCTGCATTTTTGAGTGCATATAAAATGAAAAAGCATCTTAGAGTTGCATTTTAGGGTTAAAAATTATTTCAAACTTGCATATCTAAATAGGAACAACATTTAGAAGCATAAAGTAATCCTGCCCTAGGCTGGCCCCTTTGGCAGAGAGGTGGACGAACCCTCCGGTGCTCATGTGATTTTTATCATTTGTAGGCAGGGATTTTAAGGGTGTACTCTACGCTCTATCGATGAAATTTGCGTCTTTGTGTTGGATTCTAATTTAGATTAGTGAGGTTGGTAATTTTTAATATTGCTTGCACACTATAGAAAACAAGAATATTCAATAAAAATCAATCACACACTTGCACGTTGCACTTTTTAACAGTAATAGTTGGATTTCATCACCAACTATTGCTTGAGGTTTGGTGACGGTGGCATTCATCTCCATCCATCAAATCTCTGCCCCTAGACACCATAGGACCACCCCCGAGCAAACTTGTTGGAGGTCATTACCAACAAGAATCTCGTTGCCTTGGCCAACCATAGTTTTTGCCTTTGTTTTTCATTAAACAAGATTAGGCTACATCAAAACACACAAAACCAACAATTTTAAAAAGGAACTTCACATTAAAGGAAGAAAATAATTAATGAACCTGAGGTAAGCCACACAAGGTGAAACCTAGGATTGGTTGTTTTCTTTGCTTTAAATTTTTAGGAAAAGTTGTTAATTTGTGTGATTTAGATAAGCTTTGAATCTTTGGTTTTATTACTTTATGGTGCTAACACGACAACAAAAGAAAATGATAAACCAAAGTAGTTTAATGGAAAACAATTCTCATGAGCCCACTACTTCAGTAGCCCCATCCAATATGGTTCAGACTACTTTGTCTGGATCAGCCCATCCATCCCACTCTCAAGAGGAGTCCCATTCACTTGATGTGGAGACAACCACCACCTACATAGACATGGATAGAGTTCAGGCCATCTACAAGGCCTCTAACTATGTCTTAGAGCCCCTTAGCCAAGATGGTTTTGAAGAATCTGAATTGGCTACCACCTACCTTACCCAAGGATATCCTAATTCAAGATATGAATATGGTATGCCTTCCTCCATAAGCCAACCACCCCAAAGCCCAAGTGTTCAAAACACTTATTTCACATCCACCTATACCAACCCCTTGTATGAGGAGCATGTCAATGCTGCCTCGCAAGTCCCCAACCTTCAAGTTGTAACATCAAATGCAACTTGCACCATACCCATGTCCTCTCATCCATCATCATCCACACCTCCATCATCTCACTTAGCCAACATGACCATGTCATCCATTCCTCCATCATCTCACTTAGCCAACATGACCATGTCTAATCTTCCATCATCATCAGCCCAACCATCATCTCATCCAACCTCAACCCCATCATTCGACACATGGTCAAATCAGGAACTCATGGATACATTAGGGCTCATCAATAGATTGCTTTCACAATGAACAAAAGGAAAGCAACCGGTTAACACAAACCCTATGACTCAAGGAGTTCCAACTCAACCTCCACTCATCAATCAAAATTCCGCATGGGTCCCTCAATCTTCCATAGTGACCATCCCTAACCCACCACCACTCCACACATCCACCATACCAATCAACATTGCCACCAATCAACAATCCAATCCATTCCTCCATCATCATCATCAATCATCCCCATCCTTCAACCATCCATCTTCTCCACATACCCAACCCAATTCATTCCACAACACCATGTTGGTCACACCCCAACATCCATCATCCAACCCATCAACCAACCACCACCTAATCCAGGGTCCTCACATTCCAGCAGAAGACCTTAGACTTCAGGCAATGCAAAAGCAAATCGATCAGTTGATGCAAAATTCATCAGGAACAATGAGCCAAAAGCTCACATTAAGCCAACTGATCCATCAACCAATCCATCCATCGGTACCATCACCGCCATATCCGACAGATTTTACGATACCAAAATTTGACAAGTTCAAGGGAACTGAGGATCCCAAGGAGCATGTGAGCTCATTTGTCCACGTATGTTTTTGGATTAGTGATGATAATGCTCTCATGCTCCGAACGTTTCCTCAAACACTAGGGGGAGATGCCATAGAATGGTACAATCAATTGCCCACACATAGTATATACACTTTTGATCAATTGATAGATCTATTCTTGGAACGCTTCACCCTAAATATTAAAAATAAGGTGTCCTTATCAGATATCTATTATTTGAAACAATGGGATGAGGAACCTATCTATGACTTTGGAAACCATTGGAGGGCGGTCATAACTAAATTGCCATTCTCCCTACCAATGGAAGAAATTATAAAACTTTTTACCAAGAGTTGCTTAAAACCCATCTCTTGGATGCTACAGCTAAACACTTATAGAACATTTGAAGAAGCTTTAGCACAGGCTAGTGTCATTGAGGAGATCAAAATCCAAGAGGGTGTCATTAAGCCTAAAAAGAAAGAATGGCAAAACAAGGGCCAATACCAAAATAATCAATCTGGCCAAAACAAATCCACACAAGCCTCAATGGCTAACACAGCAAACCAAGTCAATCAAGTGGTGATGAGCCAGCCCGTAGTGGCTCAAAAATTGGTGCAACAACAAATTTCCTATCATGTGGTCCCATCAGTAACCCAAGCACCAATGGTACAAAACACAACGCCAACTATGGAACAACCTACCCACCGCCAATTCAATCACCCACAAAGACAATACACTCCGTTAAACGAGTCGTATTCATCCCTATTTAGAAGGTTGTATGAAACCAACAAATTAGCCTTGCCAGACATTAGGCCCGATGATCCCACCAAAAGGCCTAAGGGTTATAGAGAGCACTTGTTTTGCCCATACCATCGACAAAATGGGCATGATATCAATTCATGCCATATGTTCAAAAACATAGTGCAAGACCTTATAGACTTAGGGGCCATTAACGTGGATAACCCCTTAGCTCCACAAAATCAAAATTTGGGCATATATCAGACACCTCTACCTAACCATGGGGAGGTTCAATACAATGTAGGGGGTAACAATCAACAAGCACCCCCTAATCAAGTAAATCATGTCCAACAATACCAAAAATTTGTGGGAACGGTCCATGTGGTCACTAGAGGGCAAAGGCAAAATCAACAAAATGTTCAACAACCTTCAAACCCACCTCCCATCCAAACATCACCAAATCCATCTCTGCCAATCAATCTATCCAACCCATCCAATCCACCCATCCTTCATCCAATAAGGCCAGCGGTAACCTTAACCAGCCGGTTAACCACTAGTTTGAAAATGGCATCGGCCAAACTTTCTGTATATGAGCTCATTCAACAATCCCCTAGGCATAGAGAAGCTTTAATGGAAATACTCAAGTCAATTGAGTTAGAATCCCAAGACTCTAATGCCTTCAACAATTTTGTAGGGAGTGTTAGAACATGCATGGAACCATCAATCACCTTCTATGACTTTGAGATAAAACCAATGAGTTCAGAATCGGTGGACCCTCCATTGCACATAATGGCCTTAATAGACAGAAATCCATTCAAAAGAGTATTAATCGATACCAGCTCATCAATCAATATCATTACTACCACTGCTCTTATCCACCTCAACTTACCTCCATCCCACATTTCCAAATCATCACTCACCCTCAAAGCATTTAACGATGCTTTGTGTACCACAGTTGGCACTATTGTTTTACCTATAGAAGTAGGGGCCAAAATATTGCACACCATGTTTCACATCTTGGAAGGTGCCATGGCATATAATATACTCCTTGGTAGACCTTGGATGAGGGAAATGAAATGTGTCCCATCAATTCTCCACCAATGCTTGAAATATGTTCATGATGGACAAGTCCATTGCATCCCCATGGATGTTGAACCTTTTAAGTATTGTAATTTCATTTCAAATCCTTATGAATCCATGTTACCTTCCACCCATTTATTCTTGGCACCATCATCGAATCCATCCACGTCATCCCTCAATCCGTCTTCTTCTTCTAATCCACCTCCATCTTCTTCTAAGGCTCCCATCATAGAGGAGCTACCCATCACATCACCTTCTCAAACATCCATTTCTTCTTGTACATGTAATTACGGACAAGCTTCCGTTAACACATCGTACATCACAAAAACTCCTTCCACTACAACCACTTCTTCTATTCCATCACATCATCCCACACCTCCATCTCATCATGCCACGCCACCATCCAATCCAACTCCATCAGCCGATGTGTCACAAGTCAAACTTTTTGATTGTGACATATTTAACTCCTCGCCATCCACAACCAATCCAGAGCCATCCGAGCCTTCACCATCCACCTCATCAACCCAAGTCGAAGTCCACATCACCAATCCTGGTATAGGTGAGTATGTGGTCCAAGACGTCACCATCACCCCCTTAGCCATTCCAACAGCCAAGGATTTTGGACGTCCCAAAGACCGTTCTCTATCCATAGGTGCTGTCTACGACATGAGTGCCACTCCAAATAGCATTAACTTTGTTTATGGAGGATTGGATTGCTCAACTGGGGCAAACCCACCCGAAGAACCGAAAGAGCCTAGGCGTGCCAATATACCTAACGTAGAAGAGTTTCCAGCCAGATACTTTAACATGTTCCATTGGCAAGGTCAAGGTCTAGGTTCCCATGAACAAGGAATGCATGATATCCTAGATGTCCCATATAGAGGCGCCCATGATCATTCTGGATTAGGCTATACCCCATTGTCCTCCATCACTTCTCTTGAGCAAGCCTTCAAAAATCTTAGCCTCAATGATGAAGAGCCCTCCATACATCCATTGCCATCAACATCCTCTCTTGAATAGGCCCTTCAAGAACTTCGCATTGATGAAGTAGACGAGGATGATCCCATCAATTTCTCCTATCTTATATTTGATTTCGATGATGAAAGTTATGAAGAATTTGAGGTCATGTCAAATGCTTCTGATGATTCTGAAGAGGAATCACACCCCATTGTCCCCATCACCCAATAGGAAGAGTTTTACCTCCGAATGTTCCCCATCCATCATCCCATTTTTTGCTTGCTTCTTCCACAAGAGCAAGATGATCCACCTGGAAATCCACCTTGAGCCCCACATAAGCCAAGAATTGTAACATATGTACATACAAAAAAAAAACAAAAACAAAAAAAATGTTGCTCTGATGTTTCACGTTCACTATTACAGGGATACCACACCTCGACATCGGTTCCGATTCAATTGTTCCATCCATGCATCCATCCAAGCCACCTTCCCTTCCCCTAAGTCAATATGAATCCTATTGACTTATTCACCCCACTCCACAATCCATACGATTTGGCTAAGCCAATTCCAATTGACATCAGCCTCATTGACTTGGACCGGATTTCCTCCCCACCCTCCCTCTCGGAGTTCATCCTATCCGAGGAATTGCTAAGGGCTTCGACCTATTACATTCCTCCTTCACCCCCACCTTCACCCTCACCATATTTCTACCAACAGTTCCGAGGTCTTTCAGGTAGAGTTAGGAAATGATAAGCAAGAAGAATTAGATGACATCCTAGACTATCCCAATTGGCTCTTAGGCCTAGTACCCATTCACAAGCTTAATGGAGCGACATGCATTTATATTGTCTTAGCTCTTCCTTGTCTAGGGGTACTTGGCTAGGCATTCTATTGTTAAAGGTAACACTTTATATGTATATATACATGGCTTTAAAAAAAAAACAAATTGCATGCTTTTACATAGGCATTTCCACATTGCATACATTTCATTTGCATTTAGGCACTTAACTTGCATCATACATATTCCATTACATTGTACAATTTCCATTTGCATATTAACAGTCATTGCACTAGACATATACATTTGCATTCATCCCATCCCATGTTCAATGATCTGGCATAGTAATGATGATATGGCCATGAACAAAAAGTCAAAGTTATAGAAATTGGGGGTACCTAGTTTGAAATAATCATGCAACTTTCACAAACCTCATAAGCCAACAATACCACATGTCAAAATCACAAAAGCCTAAAATTTTTAGTCACTCAGCCATTACTAGTGTAGAAAGCAACCTCCAAGTGGATGTCCAATTTTCTTTAGGACCAAAAACACATCTTACACACTAAGAAAGTCTTGAGCATTGTCAATTGATTCCAAACACAATCTTGAACCAATCACATTCCATCAAATCTTAAAAACATTATGAGTTAAGGAGGGTTAGTACCATACTTGGGTAGTACCTTGAAGTGAAAAGGGATAATCCTCGCTTGTCCCATCATGCAACATAGTCCAAAGCAAAAATAGTGGTTTTCACCACTACCTCAATTACTCTTCAAATATAAGCATAAAAACATAGAGTAGTAAGGATAGGGTCAAAATTCTCATCACACTTCGGTTGAGAATCCGATTCCCCAAAGCTCTATACAAAATTAACAAATAAAACTCCCAAATACCCTTGATCCCTAAAGTCGTAAGGATTCGTACTTCACATCCCTAGCAAGGATGGGTAGTCATCCCCAAGGCCTAAAATATCAAATCCCATTGGACTATGGAGTGAATCTTCATCGGGGCTATAGATGCTTGACTGGCAGTGGAGTAAGCTCATGCGGGGCGACATGTCTCCTTGGCAAACAGGAAGACCTCTGACCGCACATAAGGGCAAGCTAGCTTTAGGTCATCTCCATAACAGGTCATGCCCAATTTACTCATAGTGGGTCAATAAACTTCACATGCACACACACTGGTTCTTGATTGGATAGGGTCATTGTCACACTCAAGATTTGGTAATTGAACCTCACTTGCACACACATTGGTCCTAAAGAAAGTTAGACAACCCAAGTGAGTTTGGTTGATAACACTAGTATGTTTGAGTCTTTGAAAATTCTGTAGTACTCATTCCATATCAACATCCATATCTTCTTCTGTATCAAATTCCATATTTTCTTCCATATCAACATCCATATCTTCTGTCATGTCCACATCCATGTCTTCATAGTAAGTCAAGTTGCAAAACACCACCAAATTTGGTACTACCGATTGTCAAACAATGGACAACAAAAATGGCCAATAACATTTCTGAACTATAATAGATCATATGAACAACATGCATTCCTATCATGTAAGTTTGCATTCATTAATCAACCATAGAGGCATTTGTCATTGCATTCATTTAGCATTAGCTTGCATTAATCATCCATAACACATCATCATAAGATTGCATATAGTTTACATTCTTCATACATTTACTTGCATTAATAACTCATACTCATTAATAACACATCATTAGCTTGCATACATCATATCAAATAAACATTAGGCATATACATCATAGTCATTAGCTTGCATACATCATCATAAACATTAAATAAAGCATTGCATAACACATAAAAACATCCACACAAAAAGACAACACACATATATGAAAAAGCCATGTATATATATATAAGTGTCCAATATACAATCGAGTGCCAAGAAGGCTACAAAAGGGAGCACCAAGGCTCACATATACAAAAGAGTGCATCTAAGCACTACATCAACTATCCATGAGAAGACCCCTGAGACCCAGAAGGAGCCCTCGACCTAGTACTCTGCCTCGACTCCGTGTGCCTCGATGGCTCGGCCATAGATGAAGAAGGAGGATCTAGCAATGTGATGTGATGCTGCATACACACATCCTCCAAGGAATGCATGTATGCCTCACTAGCTCGAAGTCATCGTAAGTCCTTCTGATGTCATCGCTCCTTCACCAAAATCTTCTGGTAGCCTCGTCACTATCTCCTGATCCCCCTACACTCACTCTACCTCTAGCCAAGCTATAGTCACCCTGGCCTCCCTCTGAGACTCTAGCATAGTCTCTCGCTCCTCCCATAGCTGCTCCAGCTCAGCCCATAGCCTAGCCACCTCAGATATCTCACCCATCTCCTCATCATCCTCCCTCTTCCCCTCTGCCAAATCCACCTCTGGAGCCTATTGGGCTGCTCCCCTTGACTTCCTCTGACCCATCGATCATTGAGGCCTCGTCCTCTTTGGAGTCGACCTCGACCCCGTAGCTACCGCATCTGCACCTACAACCTTTGGTACCCATACTAGCTAGGCACCAAACCACTCCACATACTCCAGAGTCACCCCGACATCATCCACATTGGCCACCTCTAGCTGCTCATCATCCTCCAGTGGCACCCACCATGGTTCTGGACAGGGCAGTGTCACCTCATCTCTTCAATGTCGATACAACATCGGCTCATCAGGAACTCCTTGAGGTAAACCAAATTACCTCAATACCTATGAGTACTGGAAGTACTCCACCTCCTCATCCCTTCGCCCAACTATCCATCGAGCCTACCACACCCGATGTAGCTACCTCCTATCTCCATCCCATCTAGCTCCTCACCATGGCCTCCACCATGCGTCTTCCCGAGTCAAGCCTGACCACATGTCCCGGTACCACTACCTAGTGTGTACCTCTCGACTAGGTTGAACCTCCTCAGCCACTACCCATCACCTCATGTAAGGCTCATCCATCCACCATGACTCACATGGCAACCCCTCGGGTCGAGCTACCACAAAATGCTCCCAAGCCCAGCACTATAGGAGAAAGTTACACCCAATCCCCTTTCTCTCCCTCCGCACCACCTCATACAGCTCCTAGTATAGCTACACCAATAAAGTAGGTGCCCATGCATACTCTCGAGGATCCATCAATAGATCACTCACCAAACCCAATAGGTTCCAAGGGAACCTACACCCAGTGCTATTCGGTAGCACTATGTTCGCTAGCATGAACATGATCAAGGTGAGGAGTGCATCTAACTCCTTCGCCTTGTACATGCTCAGGTACAATATCCCTCCATCCCCTATCCGGGCCTCCCACCATCGATCCCCAAACATTCTCTCCATATCCACCTTCTTATCCCTCCCAACCACCACCTTCTCTCCCTCTACTGGCACCTTGAGAATGCGATAGACATCCTCAAGAGTGACAGTAGCCTCTCTAGTCGATAGCTGGAAAGTCCCTCTATCCGGGTCCCACCTCTCTATCAAAGCCGAGAGGTACCCCTCATTAGCCCTCACCACATCCAATCTGGCCACACCCTCTAAACCCACCTTACCCAACAACCCCCAATCCTCCTCTGAAAGCTTCTTCCTCATCCCCGAAATGAGAGGAGAGAAGCGATGTCGAGGCTCAATATCCCTCAGCTGCAACAAACAAAAACACTTTGTTAGTTTTAAAAATTCAAAAAAAAAGCAACAAAATAAAAATAATTTTTTTGCACAAAGGAAACAAATGGTCTTACTGGGACAAATGTCGCCTCCACTCCACCAACAACACCAAGGCCCTCCACCGCCATCGCCTCCGCACACACCCAATAGCCTCACTTAGCTCACAAACCACTCCACTCCTCAGACGCAGCTTCTCGAAGTCAACAACGCACGAATGAGCCTCAAAGTTTACTCAAAAAGCTTTTTATAGCTTTCACTAGCGCATTCAGGCATAGACCCATGCCTGAACATTACGGGCATTGATTCGCGCTCGCAGTGCACACTGCACACATGGGTGCCTACAAAACATGCCAGGCATAGGTGCATGCCTAGAAACAAAAGAGAATGAAGACAAAATCTCTTAAAATGGTAGCTCCCATCATCTAATTGGCACCAAAATTCATCCACACATCATGCACATCATAAATGTTGATTTTGTGAAATTACAAATAGTTTTGCATGCATATTTTTTGAGAAAAAGCAAAATTCTTCAAAAACACATATTGCATTACAAAACATGCCAACCAAGGTCAAATTTTCACAAAATCGACATTCCACAATTCTTCATCATCTACTTCATCATCCCACCCAATTTTATGCATATTGGAATTGATTTGACTACTAAATCACTCATTTATAACATAATCAATCAATTCCATAATCAACAAAATCATCATTGCATCAAACATTCTTCCATCATCATCATGCATATATCATTCATCATTTTTATTTTGTCCAGGTCATCCAAGCGAACCTCGTATCTAGTATGTTATTCTATAAACTTGGTGATTGCAGCGATAATAATCCATGCAATTCGGTAAGATGAATAATCTACAATAAGGACACTTGCTCATGATCATAATCAATTATCTCATCATCAAAAATCACAATCACATTTGGCACCTCACATTTTGAATGCAACCTTGCCAAGAACAATTTGCTCGCAATCAATCATTGATGTCCTTGTCTGTGGGGCAAGAAAACATAGATAAATCACAATCACAAACACTCATTCATTTGACAACAACCATAATGTAGGACATTGGTAAGTTTGATTGGTTCCATCATGGAATTGGTGAAGAAATTTCCACAGTCAATACCCAACCCCTGCATTGACTTAGTCAGCCTGCATCTTCATACTTTGCACACTCAATGATGCCATTGTGGCAACTTATTCAACAAGCATCGAATCATCCCAAAATTTGGGGCAACCACATTACATTATGATTTTCCCATGACAGGATACATCTCGCATGATCATAACATCTACACTGGACAAATACCCCTCTCAACCATTGGGGCAAAAATGGTATCACATTTTACATCATTCATATCATCTACAATCACATGGTATTATACACCAACCCCCTTCCCACCATTGGGGCAAAAATGGTATCTCATTTTACATCATTCATATCATCCACAATCATTTGCATTTCACATCTTTCATTCATCAATTGCACAAATTCACTACATCATTCATTTTTCAATTGGCTTGTGAGATACATTCGTAACTCATTCACCAATTGAGGGGGTAAGCTACACAAAATTCCAAAAATTCTTTATTCTTTTGTCTTCAACATTGAGTGCTCAAATCCAACAATAGAGAGAAGTTGCTTCTACGCCCATAGCCCAAGCAGGTGTCTCATATTTTTGCACCATATTGTGTTTCACACAACATGGTACAAAAAGGGGCATCTGTAGACACCAAATTATAGCCACTAAACCTCCATCCTAACCATTCCACCACCCACTTGTCTTCCATTCCACCTTCCCACCAATTATTTGGCCCAAATCCACCTTCCCGCCATTTCCTAGCCTAATTGGGGTTATTTTAATATTATTTTATAATATTTTATATTTTATATAATATTTTATTATATTTTAATATATTTATTATAAAATATATATAAATAAACTCAATTAACCTCAACCGTCCGATCAGATTCAATCTCCACCCTCCATTTTCATTAATCCATGTCACATGCAAAAAGTAATCTCAACCTTAGGATCTAATTTAATCTTAGCCACACGATCAAAAGTGTAAGGCTAAAACCCTAAGAAAACCCTAAGGTTGGATTATAAGTAGGGGAATTTGCAAATGCCCAAACCCTGGAACACTTGAACCCTTGAACTTGGAGATTAGACTTTGCATTCTGAAGTGATTATTGGTGAAGCCCTAGCATAGAATCCTGAAGATCTGAAGCCCTAGTCCACCAATAATACTTCTGTTGTTCCAGCCACCATCCATCCATCCTCCCTCACCGCCACAACCATCCTCCATCCATCGCCTCCATCGCCATCCCCTCGATCTATTTTTGCAGATTTACCCTACCCTACAAGTGTTGTCAGCTTGCGAAGCTCGCTACGAGCTTGCCAAGCGCTCTTTAGAGCCTGCCCTATCTGTAGGTGCACTCCAGAGCTGCCAAGCTCATATACCGTAGGTGCTCTCTAGAGCCTGCCATAGTCCCAGGTGCAAACTAGAGCCTACGAAGCTCGCGCCCAAGCCTACCATCATCAACGAACTGCATTCTAAAGCTACTGCATCAACAGATCTAAAACGCCATCTACAATAACTAGTCAATAGCAAGGTAAATCTTATTTGTGTGTATTTTATTTAGTAATTTGTTGATTCTGCATGCTCTTTTATTTTATTAGTAAACTAGGGTTTTATTAATGTCTGAGGGCCTCACACTGTGGAGCCCTCACAGGTATTACTAACTCTCTTTGTTTTATTTTGTGTATGCAGATCTACAAGTTCTACATTTTATTTGATGGTTGTTGAAGCTGGAGTGGCCCAATCTTGGATATTCGAAGCCCACTCAACTTGTTGGGATCAAGAGCACACCCGAATCTGAAGACACTTCCATTGCTACTAGCTAGGGTTTTGGAGAACCCCAGCATCATTGTAATCTATTGTATCAAATAGTTGTATTGAACAAGGATTGTAATAAAGGAGTTTATCGGCTCCCCCCACCTTATTGAATATACATTATTTTGTGCAATCTTTGTGTCTCACTGCATTATTTAATTTTTTGCTATTTTATTTTAAGTGTCGTGTTCTTGCATCTACAGTAATTATAATAGATCAGGGGGTTTGATTCTCCAATGGGATCCTAAAAGTTTAACTTGCACCAATTGGCACAAACACAACAACTGGATAGTAGTTGTAGACACCAAAATAACACCAATCCGATTATGTGACTACAAACATTGATCGCATTGACACACACAGCCCCAAGGGCAACCCTCAGAGGTCAAACCGTGGTCCTAACCACTCTCACAGTAGTTTGGAAAGTTAGAGATAAATTTTGCACCTTTAGGCACTTTGCTCAATATTCATTCCACCCTGGAACGAATTCAAACTAGAATTCGCCCCATCCAGGGACAAATTCTAGATTCACTCCAGGGTGGGGCGAATTGCAGGTTTGATGGGCAAAAAGTCAAATCTTGACAAATGGCAGCTCAGATCAACCGCTCAACGCTTCCTTCATCGCATGGGAGTATGGGTGAGTGTTTTCGAGTGTTAGAGGCAATTACAAGGGCAGTCATGAAGTCCCTATTCAGGGAGGAATCTCCTTCCCCATGGGAAGGCATGATTGCTAGGTGGCACCTCTGCATGCCCATTTCAAGAGACCTCCAGGTCTATAAATTGGTGAGTTTCCTCACCCCAAAATATAGAGAGAAGGAGAATTTTAGAGCAACGAAGTGTTGTCGTTTTATTGTCATACCTCACACCTTTTGGATTTGCGCCTTTCACATCCTGGATCTCCTTTAGAGGGGAGGTCATTGGTTGACTATTGGGAGGATGAATCTTGAGCCCAAAACCTGAAATTTGGCCACAATATCCCACCAAATTTGCCGACAATACCCCACAAGAGGTTTTGGACCCATCCCAAGTGGATTGGTGCCGAAATCAGGCCTCAAACGGAGGGCATCCTGCCCCATGGGCGCCCCCTCCCACATTGCTACAGTCCTAATCACCCCCCTTCAGATCGATGGGAATTCTGTGGCAAACTTTCTTTCTTTCATTTTTGCATTCAATTCTATGATGCTTAGATAGGTTGTCATTTAAATTTCGTCTCGTTTTGAACAATTTTGATCATGTTTCTATCTTTGTTCGCTTCTACTAATCTGCAGGTACATCATCAAATTCCTATTGATGGAGGCCAAATTGGGAAAATATGACCATTTGGATCTTCCCAAAAATCCCCCAATTAGCTAACCCCAAGTTTGCAGGTCTTTTGGATCTTCCTAGGTAGGACATTTGGGACAGTACCTTTTCGGCATTTTGTTGCAGGGGGATTCGTCCTGCCCCGGAGTGAATTCAAATCGACGAGGAATTTCCCGAATGTTATTTTTGCAGGGCCCTCCTGGTGGTGTCTTGATTCCCCTGTCAATTTTTTAGAGTTTTTGGATTCATTTTAGTCATATTTTAATTCATTTTTCTTATTCACTTATCGTAGGCTTGGGGATTGCATGCTTTGTTTTGTCCACAGGTGCTACTGAATGTTTCTTGTTCCTTTGAACATAGGGTCCAAACATCAGAGGAGCAGCAAGGAGTCAAGACTCATCAACGTAGGCGGTGATGACGTTTGGTCCACCCATTTTTACATGTGGGCACGTGGAAGAAGGAAGGGCATCCATGGATGTAACAAGAACGCATACTTAAACGCTCCTAGCCCTTGAAATGGGAGGATGCACATTGTAACCGAGTTGTGAAACATATCAATAAAAAGGGTTGTCTTCTTTATTTGCATTTGTTTCATTTTGATTCGCTCGTGCTTTTCCCTCTTTTCATGCACTTTCAAATTCTTAGGATTTAGCGTTAAGTTTGGTTCAGTTTTGCATCGCATCTTCGCTTTCATTTTTTGATTCCGTATCCTCATGATTTCAGTAGCTAAATTTGAAATGACAGATGGATACCCCATAACAATTGTCAACTTTTATGGGCCAATTCATCCAGAATAGAAGATACATGGAAAATCTTTCTCAATGGTTGACCATTGAAAATATTAAAAACATAATCATTGATGGAGACTTAAGTATGACACTCAGATATTGGGAAAAGTTTGGAGGAGTTAGATCAAAATTCCTGAATAAATAATTATCAGAAAGAATTGTTGTTGATGAATATCTCCAAGATGTTATCCCAAAAAAAGGGAAATATACTTGGACTAATAGGAGATATAAAACACATTTCAAAGTTGAAAGGCTTGATAGGTTCCTAGTGAAATAATATCTATTGGTTTATTTTCCACTCCTCTCTAACCACATAGTCCAAAGTTGCATATCAGATAATAAACCCATCATATTGGATAGTGGACAAAACCTTTTGGAACCAAGGAGAATCCCCTTCAAATATAATTTGGATTGGATAGCTCACAAAGAATTCATCACTTTGGTTGAAAATACTTGGCAATATCAAGTCTTGACAACCAATCCCCAAGAGATATGGAAAAGAAAAATTCATGACCTCAAAACAACTATACAAAAATGGCTATTAAATAAAACCAAATTCAAGATAGAAAACGTCATCCTTCTTCAACGGGCTAAAAACTTAGAAGTAGAAATTGGAGACTATCATCCTCTGCCACACCAAGAGGATGAAAGGAGAGAGCTACAACAAAAACTCTACAAGATATATGTAGAAGAAGAAGAGCAATGGAGGCTCCACTCAAGAATGACTTGGCTGAAAAAAGGTGATAAGAACACCAATTATTTCCATATTAAGACAATGCAAAACTATCAGAGGAACACAATTAGATAAATTGAGCATGAAGAGATGAAATATATAGAGAAAGAGCAAATAAAGAGTTGGCAAGCATGCATTTTCTAACCTATTGACCAAAGAACATGGGAATATTCAAGCTCAAGAGTTGATTTTGCAAAATATTCCAGTATTTCTCAATAAAGAGGAGAAATAGAAAATGAACAAACCACTAAAAATGGACAAGTTAGAAGAATTTGTCAACTTTATTTAGAAGGATAAAGCTTTAGGTCCTTATGGGTTCACCAATAACTTCTACTAGCAATTTTTTCACCTTATTCGTAAATATCTATTGAAGATGATTGAAGATGTCCGACTAAAAGGTAAGCTCTTGGGTGTTATCAACTCAATTTTTTTAACCTTAATCCCGAAAGAGAAAAATTTTATGATGTTTTTTAGATTTATACCAATCTCACTATGTAATTCTTCTTACAAAATTATCTCAAAAGTCATAGCCAACCATATAAAAAAGAAAATTGGTAAATTAATTGCTGAAGAGCAAGGAGGATTCATCCCCAAGAAAAAAATATATGACAACATTATAATGGTACATGAAGCTCTGCACACTAGTAGGAAATCCAAAAAGAAGCATATAACCATTAAGCTTGATATGGCTAATACCTTTGATAGGGTAGATATTCAAATTCTTGAACAAGTGTTAGCTAAGTTTGGATTTCCCCTTCAGTTTACAAGATAGATTGGAGCATGCATCACTAGCCCTTGGATCTCCCCACTGATCAATGGGGAACCTTAAACCTTTTTCAAGGCTTCTAGGGGCATTAGACATGGCTAAAATTTATCCTCATGTCTTTGCATCCTACTATCAAATACTCTAGGGAGATCTCTCAACAAGCTAAGAAGGGACCAAAATATCATAGGTATTAAGGCAGCTATGAGATACAAACAATTTATTCATGCTCAGTTTATTTATGGCACCATTCTTATCAGATAAGCATCAAGGAAAAATGTGAGTTATATAAACGAATGCTTAGATGGGTTCACACAATCCATTGGAGCATTAATTAACATAAAAAGAGCTAATTTTTCACCCAAAACACCTCAAAAGCCCAAAAAATTAAGACTTAGTTTAATCCCTGGATTAAAACAAGGAAAAGAACAATAATTTAGGTATATTGGAGTCCCAATGGGTTTCTACCTGAGCCTAAGGATAGCTGGAGTCCAATTCTAGAAAAGTTGATTAAGAAAATTTAGAACTATAGTAATGGCTATTTGATTTTGGCAAGCAAAATAGTGCTGATTAAATCCATTCTATCCACTCTCCCAATATATCAGTTTCTTTTTTATCATACTCCCAAAAGCATTCTTCATATGATTAATGGCATAATCAAAAAATTCCTATAGAGGGTAGGAAGGCAAATAGAAAGGAAGAAATTCTATTTAGTAAATTAGGATGTGATCACCAAATCTAAAGAGCATGGTAGCTTGGGAATAAAAAAAAATGAAAATATAAGTAGTGCCCTAGGTGCCAAACTCTTGTGGAACATGCTAAACCCACCCCAAGATCCTTAGAAGATCTTGATCAACAAATACATGAATAAATCTACAAGCATGCAATTATTAAGAATCATATAAAATCATCTATGTGCATCATTAATATGGAAGCATATAGTTGAGTCCAAGACAATAATTATAGAAAAAAAACTCTTGGATTTCTAGAGATGACAACAAGATCAATTTGTGGGAAGATCCAATCCTTGGCAATCCTCCATTATAAGAAAGATGCAACCCTGATCTCCAACACCAACTGTAAGGTTTGGAAACTAATAAGCTTAGTGATCTTATAGAATGGTTAGAAGAAGAACCTATCTAGAATCTCTTCCTCTCCCTATGCATCTCCAAGATGAATGAGATTGTTTCAAGAAGTAGAATACTAGTATAAGACCCATCAAGAGGTATATGTCAGATCAACTTATATGGGGAGACATAAGAAATACGGGGGAGTATATAGTCAAAGTAGATTTCACTCCCAACTAGTTGCAATACTCAATGTATAATTATTCTTAGTTTGGAAAAATATGATTCCACCTAAGCTACAAGTCTTCACTTGTCTGGTGTAGTAGAGTAAAATCTCAACAGGGAATAACATGTAAAAGAGAAAAATAGTGGGGTCTCATGTTTGCCCAAGGTGTTTAAGGGAGAGTGAGACCATCCATCACCTCCTATTTGAATGCCCAAAAGTGATAGCTATCTGGTTGGAAATTACTAACAGATTTAGTTTGGTCTTTTCAATGAAATTAAACATTGATAGTTCTTTAAACCATTAGAGTGAAATGTACAGAGGAGGCCTCAACAAAAAACCTCTAGTAAAATTTATATGGGAATCAATCCCACACACTATAATTTGGCACATTTGGTTGGACATAAACCAATGGATCTTTGAAGGGAAAGGAAATAAAATAGGTGCAATAATAGGGAGAATCATTTGGTATATCACAACTAATGTCAAGGTAAATTTTACTTAAAAGCAAAAAAAAAAAAACTTGACTCCAAAAGAGTGTTATATGATTAAAAGTCATGATCTTCATGCATTCTTGGCAATAAGGTGCAACCCTATTGACCTAGAAGCTCTTGTCATCCACTACCATACATTGTTCTTTTATGGAGCATCAAAGTCCAATCTAAAACAAGTGATAGCAGAAGGATTGATCCTTGCAAGCCAAGGACGGTGCTAATTAAATTTAAAATCAATTTGGGAATTACATCTAACAACATGGTTAAAATCCTTGGATGTGAGATGAGAATGAGTCTCGCTCTGATAGAGGCAATTAGATGCTTGCCAGTGTATGGAGATTCAAAATTGGTCATGACAACACTCTCCAAAAACAAAGATTTTCAATCTTTACAATTGAAAATAAATAATTTAAATAATTTATTTTTTCAATTTATTTAATACTTTATTAATATAAACATAATTTATTGAATATTCTTAATGTAATACTATAATAATTTTTTAAATGAAGATTTTAAAATTCTAAATAGGCTTTCTAAGCTTCCAATCTTAACAAGTGTATATCATATTTAACCATATTTTAAAATAAAATAATACCTTATATAGAACTATTGTAGTGACATTGAAGTGTAAGGTTTTGGTTTTTTGTTGAGGAGGTTTAAGGTTCAAACCATTGACATGCTCAAGAAAAATAGGTTGAATTGTAGTTATGGAGTGTTTTCTGATTAAATCATAAATAGGTTGAATGGTAGCTGTAAAGTGTTTGTTGATCGGATCAGAATTCCTTGTGAAATATTTGTTGATTAGGTCAAAATTTCATTAATTTCAATTAATCTAACCATTTGTAGTATATTACCAGCTTAGTTGTCAAATTCGTCGAATTTTTAAGATGAAATTTTAAATTCGTCGAATTTAAAATCTTCACGAACAAATTCGGTGAACAAACCCTAAATTTGGGTTTAGGTCCAAGCGGAGTCGCGTGCAAGGGTGGTGTCCTTTCCTTTGAACCACAATCTCAAGAGGGCTGACGATTTACAATTTGGGCATATCCAAACTTATATGAAGTTGCAGTCCGCGCGAAACCAAGCTTAAAGAAAGGAAAGTCAATCTGGGAGACCTTGTCGAAGAACATCCGAGTAGGAGGACGACGCATAGATAGCAGTGAATCGGGTAAAAAGTAGAGAGGAGAGCTTTAGTGCAGTTTTTATTGCAGAGCCTCCCGTGGTTGTTGACGAGATCCTACAAGGATCGTTGACGAAAGAGCGTTAAAACCCTAATGCTCACAAAACAACGCCACTTGGACATGCGTTTTCTCAACGCATGCGCCACTAGCATGCATTTCTTACAACTTGCGTGGACTGAAACCCTAAATTAGATGAACATTTATATTATATTTGGAATATTTATTATATATTTTATATATGTAATTTTATGATAATATAATATATTAGTTATATGTATATATCCAACATCATATATGTATATGTCAAATTTTATTTCAAATTTTTAATTATGACTAATTTCTTTCGAACTTGAGACCTAACATTAGCAATAATAACCTCCATTTCCGATGTCAAAGACAGTACAAATTTAAGGATCAAGCGGATAGCACCAAAATCTTATAACTTGATCTGTCTTGAACAAATGCCCTTTTGAATCAACGTCATTCTTCCACGCTTTTTGCGGACGTTCCAATAAAGAAAAACGGACACACTTGCCTTTGAATCAACGACATCCTTCCCCGCATTTTGCGGACGTTCCAATAAAGAAAAATGGACAAACTTCGATGCAAGTCAACTGGACCGCAATAAAAGCTAATTTCCTACATTTACAAATAATCCAAGATTTCCTCGTTAATCTTCCAACTCACATCTCTGCAAGCAGATTAACTGCTATGCTAAAAGTTATGTGTGATCTGTCAATTTTTAGTGTAACCTCAAATCTCTGTAAAGCCTAATGTCCGTCACGAAAGGGACAGTTGTTCGCTCCAAGCGTGAGGGGTGCATCTGACATTACATAGCAGCTCCTCCATTTATGTAATGGTCGTGGTCACGACAACAACAGGTCAATGCTAAGGTTATAAATATTACCAGGTGGGGTGAATATTGTAGTGCGTGGTCACGACAACAACAGGTCAATGCCACGGCCGTACTCAAACATAAAAACTGATCAATTACCGTATAATAAACGTGATTATAAGAGAATAATGGTCCATTTATAGATAAAGTTAGTTAGAAGTACTTACTGCGCTTTTATGACCACTGGTCAGGAGAGTACCGGGATGTCTTGACCTTACATCACATTTGACTGTGATCCCAATCTTGTTCAGCGATAAGACGTCGACCTCCTCCTCTTCGCCGCCCGTCTTTCGCTCAGTACATAATTTGGGGGTAGATCTTCGCCAATTATTAACGACAGGACTCGGCCGAAATTTGAGACCCAGGGGAACATATTCAAAAAAATAAAAATGTCCGGATCATACATTGACATTGACGCGGAGCAGTTGTGCTATGTTCGTTGCAACAATTGCAGCACTGTTCTAGCGGTACGAAATGAGATTTTGATTTTGTAACTCATCCTCTTGTTGTGCTTGTTGTGTGCGGATCTGTGATTGTTTTGCGTGTGTGCTGCTACTTTTCATGAATATGAAATGGGGTATCTCACTGTTATACCAACCATTTGAAACCCTCGTTATGTAGGTGCATCTACCCTACATGGGGATTATGAACTACTTTATGTTTATCTACTAATATTTTGTGAGAGGGTGTGTTAAAATAATCTAAATATTCAAAATGCTTTTGGATCGAATTGTTGCACAGAAATTTACTTAGATGACTGTAAAATTATAAATATTAATAATATTTTTGTTAATAAACATGCTTTTCCCAATACAAAATAGTCACTTGTATGGTTTTATATCTTGTTATGAGATACCTAGGCCTGTTAACAATATCAACGTATGATTAGTTGTAAGTTGTAACCTGTTTGCTTGTTGAAAAGCAGGCGAACAGGCTATAGACGCTTCCCGATTATCTTGTTTGATTTTGTTGAATGTTCCACTTCTATTTGATTTTCGGATCATATTTCATATAATTGCTTTCCACTTGGTGCTTCAATTTTAAATAATGAAACGTATCTGTAATGTATTGAGAACATTCTGTACTATTTGCTTGAGTGTATCGCAATATGTCGGAGCCACAGAATCACATTATATAGAGAGGTCTCTAAGAGTAACAATCTGGTTCTCATTTAAAAGTTTTCTTTTCGTTGAACATGAGGGTAATTTTTTTAGTGTAACCATCCTCTTCTTCAGGCACCCAATAGTAGCTTCTGTCTTTGAAATAGAAGGAAACATGATGCATTGCAGAGTTTAACAATTATTTTGCAGAAAGTTTTGAATGAGGCTTGTTGCATTGTAAAATGTGACAAGGAAGTTTCTTATAGCCTTCGCTGAAGGTTTCATAACATTCGAGTTTAAGAGTCAAGACAGAATTTAAAGGTGAACTGACAAGCAGTTCCATACTATGATGGGTTGAGTGGTTTTGAGTGTCTCGCTTATTAAGGAAAGAATGGTAATGGTAAAAGAAAAAATAAAAACAAAGTAAATGCATTGTTTTATGTTTCAAAGGAAAACCCATTCACTAGATCTGTTGATGTGTAGATTGCTAATAAGAGAAGAAAATAAATTCAAAAGTCCAGTGTGCTAACTATAACTCTTAACCAGGTGAGCGTTCCTCGCAATAGCTTATTCAAGTTGGTGGCAGTAAAATGCGGACATTGCACCGATCTATTATGGGTTAACCTGAAAGGCTTAGAGCCACAGCCACGTCTACCACTCACGTTGGACCAGTCCTCCAGCTCCAATACGAATCCTGTGTTAAACAAGCTAGAAAAACATGGAGATAACCATAACACCTATGTACTCTATGTTGAGCATAGGATATGACTTGATTGTTTCCAGCACCGTGAATCCAACTCCCCCTATCGTTTTCAATCAAGAGTAAATGTTTTAATATTCTTCAATGTGATATTGTAGTGGGTTAACCTTCCTCACTCATGGGTTACGTCTAAAGTGCGTCAATATGAATGTGTGATTATCAATAATTGAGAAAAACAGCCCCTTGTGTGAAGACGTAAACCATGTGGTAATGCCTTCCTGCAATGAAAGGAAAGAAGAGTCAACGACAGGAATCGAGAGAGGTATAGACAACTCTCATAATGGAAGATAGATGATTTCTTTTCTAATTTACAATATTATACCAGACCTTGTTTTAGAATCATTAGGGTTTGTTTTTTTTTTTAAATGATGCAGCTCCAGGGAAAAGCCATAGGGTTCCAACCGCTTATAACCACTTTATCAAGTGAGGTTTTAATACTATGGTATAAAATTAAGATTAGGACCCACTGAAACAACCATTATTATCAATTATTGTTTAAGATTTGCACTTAGACGTACTAACTATTCCTTTCTCTAATGAAAACATGGCCTGCTGAGCGAATTGCAGGGAGGAGATTCAAAGGATTAAAGCTGGCAATCCTGATACAAGTCACAGAGAAGCTTTCAGTAGAGCAGCCAAAAACGTAAGCTAAACATTACGGCAATGCACAGAATGTGTTTCTGTTTGATTCACCGTACAACTGATAATCTTACATTGCTTTATTAGTGGGCTTCTTTCCCTTACCAGTACTACGAGGTGGCACTATATGAAAAAATGCAAGACAAAATGTGAGGTAACGATCTTTCTTCTGATCTCTGATTTTCTGATTTTCTGATTCTGCAACCTCCGTCTTGCTTTTATGATTCTTGAACGCTATCTATCCTTGACGTATTTTAACCCTGATAAAAAAAAAAAAAAAACCTTCGGCTAGCTAAATTCAATTCATTTTGTTCTGTACCAAAAATATATACATCCTTGCCAAAAATATATACATCCTTGCAATTAGAAAGTACAAACACATGCATTTATTATATCCCATGCAAGTGAAAAATTTGCTATTAGGGGAACATTTGTTTCTCTGTTTTTCAGATTTGATTGCATTCCCAACCATGTTGAACGTACAACTCTTGATAGTACTACAATACTGTCTTTCAGCTAAGAAAGACATAACTTTTGAAGCACGGGTTGCGGTTGAAATTCTAGAATAAGGGCTAGCGTTGTTTTGATATGAGCAACAGGACGTTGAAGGTGAAAGGATTAACCTGGACGCAGTTTGTGCAAGTAGTCTGTGATATCATTTAAATGACTGTAACATTTTCAAACTAGTTTCCCTTCTAATTTTTGTTTTTTTGGTACTATTAATAAGAGAGGGTTTTAGAAGATCCCACAACTATTACAATCAAAATTCAACCTGGGCAAGAAAGACCAAAGCTAATCCCCACCACACATCGTGGGAGAGACCAAAAAAAGACTGCACCAAACAAAAACCCAAAGACACATACAAAGAGGAGAACTGAGATAGTTCTATGCCAACCTACCCATCTCTTGAGCAACAAAAGCAGCCAGACGAGAAATATCCTCAGAGTAATCCATAGTCGACTTCAGCGAACTCCAAATTTTTCTTTGATTGATATCAATGAGTTTCAAATTATGAAAAACCGAACGTTTTCTTTCCACGGAGACCTCCGGGGCAAGAACCTCATTGACCGACTTCTCCCGATGATGGTCACACAACAAAACATCGAAGTCAGGAGGGGAAGATAGAGGGGAGAAGCCATCGTCCTCGCGCACTTTGTTACACAAAAGTTTAGATTTATGAATACCATTGCCCCAACCACATGATTGGGCAACAGGCCCACATCCACAAGCTCATCATCAGCTACCTTAGGAGACATATCAAACCTAACAGAGGGACTAGAAAAGGGAGCGTGAATACTACCATCAGAAGCTTTACCATGAACCCCTTTAGTAGAAACCTGGATCTTTTTTGAAACCTTCTCAAGACCCGAACCAAAAGTGAACAAATAGATATCATCACTACAATCATAAGCTGCTTTTGAAGCCACCTTAGAACCACTGACCACAAGGCCACCTAAATCTGTAAATGGCTTAAGGATATCATCAGTAACTAAACCATATTCTAGAGCTGCCTATTCAAAAATAAGTAAAGCCAAGCCTTGATGGAGAGGGACCTGACCATGATCGCCAACAAGGAAAACCAATATATCTTGGGAATCAGCATGAAGAAAACCAAGCCATACCCAAAAAATAAAATAAAAACCAACGCGAGAGGAAGCACACAAATCTCACTCACAAGGAAGGACGAAATAACATTCAAATATAGACAACAAAAACAACTGAGACCAATCCCTGAAAGCATGGGAGAGAACCAAAAAACCACATAAGCAACCACGAAAGGGCTACCCCCACTCAGACCAGATGTCACCAACTCAAGAGAGCCTCCAACAGGTGTAATAACATAAAAAAAAAAAGGACGAGAAGACTACCACGAAGGCACTCTCTTTTTGAAAAGGGTAGGACACAAGCAGGGATCCCAACACCCTCAAAGAAAAAAAATTTAGAACACTTCCATCCGTAGAAAAGAAGAACGGTCGATTTCCCAAGGCAGGAAAAAAAGGAAACACAAAGGTAAAGTCTTTCTGACATAGGTGTACTCAGAGAAGGTTTGAGAAACTAGTAAACATCTAGGACGGCCCACCAAAAAAACTCATGAAGGAACGTTGGACAGGAGAATTTTAAAATTTGAAATTTAAAAGGCCAGAGCAGGGTAAGGCCTTCCTGACACCATCTTGAGTAAACATTAAACCGAGAGAACCTGAGAAGACATAACGAGAGCCAATATTAAAGACTCTCCGCCATCAGGACAATGAAAATCAAAATCCAACACCAACTAAAAATAATGAAAAGCATTCGATGGTAAGGTGCCATCTGGTAGACATTAAAATTTTTCTTCATTAGCAAGGCTGAGAATTTCAAGCAGAAAATCTGTATGCCAAATCACCAAACTCTGATGAGATATTCCCAAATTTTCTAGGGGGCCAACCACAACATTCCCTTCTATATACTCGTGTTTAATTAAAACCTTCTCCAAAGACAACAAATGGGCTCTGGATCTGTCAATTAAATTAGAGATTGCCAATTGGGACAACACTCCCCATTGAGCATTTTTATGACGTTCAATGAATCCCCCTCAATAACTACTCTACGAATGCCAAGATCTTTTAGCATTTGAATTCTAAAAAAGGAAGCATGAGCTTCAATCATGTGCGAATATTGGACGCCGATATCCTCCATAAATGCCAAAATCACATCACCATAGCAGTCATGAATCACACCACTGGCTCCAGCAGGGCTTGGATTACCCTTCGATGCTCTATCAAAATTGAGCTTAAACCAACTTGGAGGGGGTGGGGTCTAGCAAATAAAAACTCTTAAATTAGGAGTTGGTGGGGGTCTCAACTTTAGAGAAAAAACCAAGATAGTCTTCGACAACATAATCAAAGTGACCATTAGGCACTGAGGGACAAGAATATTTCAAATCCACCAACATATTCTCTGACACCTTCCAAATTATCTTTTGGCTTAAATGAAAAATATCGTGTTTGAATTTTTTAAACACCTGCACGTTTCGCTCCTTCCAAACGCCCCACAGAAGATGAGAACTCTAGAAACATTTGACATGGGGGAAGAAAAGGGTGACATCCATTTTTGAACAAAATCACTGATAGAGTCCGACAAAGTCCATGAAACACCAACATGTTGAAGAATAAAGTATAAAATATCCTGAAAGACTTTGCACTTGAGAAACAAATGAGAAGTAGATTCCTAGTCATGCTTGCACAGAAAACAATGATTTAATAAATTAAATCCCCTCTTATGCAAGTTATCAATGGTCAACATATTATTCTATACCACCAACCAAATTGCAGAGAAATCACCAGCTTTCGAGGACATAGAAGAGAATAAGCAGCCTTAACCGAAAAGGATCCTTCACTATCAGCATCCCACACTAACTGATATGCCACATCTTCATGTCACACAACATACCAACACATCTCAAGTAGAAGATAATCCCACATCAAGTGATCTTGATAATTTCTTAGGAAGGGAGGGGAGGGAGACCAGATTTTGCGATAGTTCTGAAAATAAACAAAATCAGCCACCTTGTAAAAACCTGTCGCTTTGGAGAGCATACACACATCCCTAAAACATGGATCCTTAGCAAGGGGATGGTATTTTAACCAAGGTTCATTCCAAAAGGAAACATTCCTACCATTTCCAATCACCCAACAACAATTATCTTTGATGAAGTCCTTGGATTTAATCAGACTTTTCCAAAATGCAGAACCTCCAAAAGGAAGAATATCCAAGAGAAACTCCTAAAAATTATATTTGGCTTTGAGGTTTGACACTAGAGATGATCAGAATTGACAGTAACTTTCCACTCTAGTTTAGAAACCAACACCTTATTCATAACTGTCGCATTCTGAAGATTCAATCCCTCACATTTCTTCCTTTTGCAAATATGCTCCCAAGAAATAAGGTGAAACTTACCCTTCAACTCAGGACTAGCCCATAGGAAGGCCTTGCAAATGCTGTTAAACATGGATGCCACCTTATCCAGAAGATGAAGATAGACAGAAAACAAATGGATATAATTTAAAGCGTGCTCTTGACCAAAACAACCTTCCCCACCCGATTGAGAAAAGCACCTTTCCAAGAGGATAATTTCCTCTGTACCCTTCTAATTTTACACAAGATGAAATTCCATATTTATTTGACTGCATCCAGTGAAGACACATTTGCTACTACCATTATTTTTATTAGCAAACTACAAAATATAATTGGTATTTACTAGATGTCTTTTTCGTTTGTTTTCATTCAATTTTGTATACCATGATACCATTGCTTTATAGTATATATGTTATTTAGCTTCTTGTCTGAGATGTCCACCCCTCTCTATATATTTCCACAGCTATGTACTAGTGCCAATATTTATACAAGGTAACAAGCAAATCTTTCTTTTACTGATACATTTACTTAGTACGTCTTAGTTTTAATCATAGAAATTGATGGAAAAGGTTAAATGCAAACATCTTGAAAATGTTGTTTAAGAATGCAATAGATAATGTCAACTTTAAAACCCATTTATTCAATACTGGAAGAGTAGTGCAGGTTTGGTGTTATAGACGATGAATGGAGAGCTCAAAAATGATCTCCAGAACATTCATTGCATAGAAAAATAATTGTTGGCATTAATGAGCTGCCAGAACAAATCAATATATAGTTTGTCGATTAGGACTGGAAAAGGTAAAGGTCACTCATGGAAGAGACTCTTCCAAATGCAATTCAATATAAGAGGTCTGAGACTACACCAAGGGTTAAACTTCTCTTGAAGATTAAATTAAAAAATACAGGACAGTCGATGGTAATGACTTCACAAATTCGATTGAATGTGACTCCATATTGGACTGCAGCTTTGAATGCACACAATACATGCTTGAGTACCTTGACTGGAATATTACATCACGATAGATGACACGTCAAGGAATTACGTGGCAGATGGTATAATCTCTTACAATAATATCAATAAAACTATGTTTCAACCACAATCTCTAAGACAACTTCAGATCCGATTTGGTATTATGTCTGTCCATGCATTTCAAGGGTAGGAGAAGGAATTTTTTATTACGTCTTGAGAGATTGGTTTTGATCTCACTTTCTCATTAGTTTCCATAATGATAAAGCAACAAGGGTTGAGATTTTAGTTAACGGTTGATTTGAAACAAGGCATTGAATGAGAAAGACTGTTTCTATTCATGGTTTCTAAGTAAATATTTTTAGAGATATGAGACTCAAAGTACTAAGTGCCTTTAAAGGTGTAGGTTTCTGGGTATTGCTTTTGGTCCCTTTAGCAGCTACATAGATCTGCTGGGAAAGAAAAACCCTGGTGTGTATTGGTATGTACTTTCAAAATCAAGCATGCACGCATTAAACCTTAAACCTGCACGCAGACTTAATCGTTAAAATAAATCCATATCACAAAAATGTGAGGTTCGAACAAGATCAAAGTTTATTTCTATGTAAGCAAAGACTATCGCTTTCTCACCGAAGAGTTTTCAAATCCTATTAAGCTAATTTTCATTGGATCTAAAAATAATGTTACCTTTCAATCATTGTTTTAAAACTCATAATCCCCCCCAAAAATATATATATATATTGAGAATTTAATTTTAGAGATATTTGGCAACTCGAAAAAACTTGCCCTTTTAATTATTGTTTGAAAACTCATAATTCTAAAAAAATATTGGCAATTTAATTTTAGAGAAATTTAGTAACTTGGCAAAAACTCAATAAAATGCTAAACCCGAAGAAAGTTTTTCAATAAACATGGAAAAACAATTAAGCAAAATTTGGAGAGCCATATTATATTAGATATTCGTTGCAAAGAGTACAATTATAGTTTATGAAACAACAATTAAGCCCAAATGACAAATACAACATAAGAATGCGATATTTTGACATGTAAAGCAGTTTTTAAACTACTTTTTATTTTCCTCTTCCCCTTGCACTTGATAGTTGGCCTTGGCTTTGAACTACTGGGTAAATTGGGGGCTGCTCAAGAGTGGTATCATCATGGTATATCTCCACAAATCCTTATAAATAATGTGTTTCCTCCTCAAGTGCCTCAAGGTTCTCTATTGTAAACTCGGGATCCATAGAACTATTGGCAATTCAATAAGATAGTGGATCTAGCTCATCCAGTTGAATTGCCTCATAGAATTCACTACCATCCATACGTCTTATTTAAAGCCTAAGATTTTATTTAACAAAGTGCTCTTGGCTCAACCTATTTTGCTTATTGGTGTGTATATCCTCAACTAGAGAACAATTGTGCTCACACCAAGAAACGCTACAAGGTTGACTCAAAATGCAAACAACCATATTTTGTAGAGTAGGTATTATAGAGCCATAGTCCTCCTACCATAAATCTACAAAAAAGGATTAGTTTCAAAGCATTAATTTATGATGCTATACTACAAGAATATTAACTAATATTTTTTAAATGTTAAAATTTAAAATTTTAAATCCATTACCTAGTCATAAGCTTGACCTTGCTTCTTGAGCAAAGGGGGCACAAACAAGCTCCCTCCCATAGCCTTATGCAACTACAACTCTAGAAGGATAAGGTGATGTTTGTCAAGGTTTTTTGTCATCCTCTCTGCACAAGTATAAAGCCCTTCTTGGACCTCTTCATAACCGCATAAGTTATTGTTGTATAAAGCCCTTCAAAGTAGGTGATGATGAGAGAAGGATTTGCAAGGTGATGAAATTAGAGATAAATTATGTGGGACCTAGGTAAATAATATCTTTCCCATAATTGTGTTTCCTCATCAAGCTAAGCACCCATGTGTGGTTATAGATAAACCATGTTATATTCTTTACCTCTTCTACTAAAATATTCACCCTAGATATTTTCTCATTGTCCTCTAACATAATATCAATGTAGTGGGGAGGACATGAGCTCTAAAATATAGAGGGATACCTCTTTAAGATAAGTCTAACTATAGATACATATGCTACTACATTGTCTATCACTACTTGGACAATATTCTCCACTTTTAATTCTACCATAATCAACTCCTATAAACTAAATAATAATTATCCATTCTTTACCTCTTATGATGCATCAATTGACTTTAGGAAGACCATGGGTCCATCCAAAGCCACCATAAAGTTTAGTAGCATGTAGTTTATTGCATTTGTCCATCTATATAAAAAAATGTTGCAACCCTTTTTATCTTCCATATCATCCTTTGCTCTTCTACTATCACGAATTATCCTAAAATGAGCCTTTTGATTTCAATTATAAATATACTTGATTTAAATTATTATTATATGCTTCTTGTATGAGGTATTACTGATGGCTTTTGTTTTGAAGGTACAAGTTATCGAAGAGTGAAATGAGAAATGATGGTGTTATGTACTTTTATTAGGTGGGGTTTTTGCTTTAGTAGAGGCAAATAGCCCTAGAATTGAAACATCCACCAATGGCTCACGTGTGTACGAAAACCTAAGTAGATGCATCCTTTTAGCTCTAGATATCATATCATAAATGAATGCTTATTTATGAAAGTCCTTCAATACCAAGAAAAGTCCCACAAGCATGGGAACTATTCTTGACAAGCAGATGACAATATTTTATTACCATCAAATTGATAATATGAAAAAGAATGCTAAAAGTATATATGTATGTACTTCTCATATGTATGTATCTATGTTTGTGTTTTCTTGTATTTATAGTATTCAATAATAAAATCAAAAATAAAAATAAAAAAAAAACATAATAAAATAAAAAATATAAATAAATAATTATCAATAAATAAAATAAATTGACAATGATTTTTGTGCATATAGCTTAAAAAGGGAAATAAATAATATTAATTAAAAAATAAAAAAATAAATAATGACTATCTAGTGTTGAAACTTTCAGTCGAGGTGGCTGATGGCATAGAAACACATTTGTTTCCATAAGACACCTTCCTTGTCCTGTAAATCCTCTTTGAAACTAGCAGAAGAGACATTCGTTTTTACTAGAAAGGAGGAAGGGAAGCGAGCAGAAGCTGGTTTAGTTTTGGTAAAAACATCAGGTCAGTTCACTTCCATCTAAAAAATTCAATTTTTACTATCTATATGTCGAGCATATGATATACTTGAATTTAATTGTTAATATCTTTTTACTTAAAAAAAATACATAAAACAATAGCTATAGATTTATCTCTGTAGATTAATATTTAATTGTTAATCTCTTTTCTTAAAAAAATACATAAAACAATAGCTATAGATTTATCTCTGTAGATTAATATTATCCCATCTAGGTTATGTGGTTTGAATTAGCTTAACTTACAAATGAGGTTTTGTGGTCTTCCTTACGGCAATCCCTTCTAAATGATTTACTTTAGCTACACATCCCTTTACTTCTCAGACTCACTGTTTTATTTAATCTAGCTTCAAAGCCAATAAGATGGCTCGGTTGATAGCTAGCACGGTAAAACTTGTAACAAACCAAATAATAAAACAAAGTAAAATAAGCATGTAATAAATCATAATTCAACTGTATTAGTGATACCTTCGAATTAACGTGTTTTATATTAAATGAATTATGAAAGTTGCAGGATAAAGAAAATTTGAATGGTTTAATTAATACATAGGTTAATAATGTGTTGTATTACTCCTATTTACATGAAAACAAAGATATTTTGAATTGCCTTATTAAAATAAGACGCAGGTTAATTTCAACTTGCTTTAACTTCAAAACGCTTTGTTTAGATTGAAATAAGGAAGTTGTAGGTCAATTTGAATGGCTTAATTAATACACAGGTTAGTAACGTGTCGTATTGACTGGTTTATTAAAACAGAGATATTTTGAATTGCCTTATTAAAATAAGATATAGGTTAATTTCGATTTGCTTTAATTTTGAAATGTTTGTTTTTTATTGAAATACATAAGTTTTACGTGAATTTGAATGGCTTAATTAATACACAAGTTGACAATGTGTCGTATTGCTCCGGTTTATTAAAACAATGATAACTCGAACCAAAGATATTTTGAATTGCCTTTATCAAAATAAGATATAGGTTCATTTCGATTTGCTTTAATTTTGAAATGTTTTTTTCTTTAAGTGAAATATAGAAGCTATACTTAATTTGAATGGCTTAATTAATAGACAAGTTAATAATGTTTGCTCCGGTTTATTTGCTTTAATTTTGAAATGTTTTGTTTAATTTTTTTTTTAATTTAGTGAAAAACTTCTTTGCTGCGTTGCTTTGGTTTTGGTTTGTCTTTGTCTAAGAAACCAAGATCAAGGGATTATCCAGTCAAAATCATTGGGAAGTCATGCTTGGCCCTAATCGTCTAAGAAACCAAGACCAAGGGGTTCTACAACGTCAAAATCATTGGGAAGTCACGCCTGGTCCTAATCGCATCAACATAATCAATTGGATTTTGGGTACCCAATGTAGGTTTGGTAAGGTGGAGATTAGAACCAAAGACCTCCCTTGAAGGATTGGCCTACCTTCTCCAACTCACCATATGGATAAAATGGTCCGTTTAAATTGAAATATAGAAGTGTAGGTTAATTTGAATGGCTTAATTAATACATAGGTTAATAATGTGTCAAATTTCTCTCGTTTATTAAAACAAAGATATTTGAATTGTCTTATTAAAATAAGACGTAGGTTAATTTTGATTTGTTTTAATTTCAAAATGCTTTGCTTAAATTAAAATATGGAAGCTGTAGGTTAATTTATAATGTAGAGAATATGTTATTAAAAGTTGAATATACTTTGCAACGAGATCATCTTTGAGTACCTTAAGCAATAGCCCGTAGAAGCAACCTAGGAATCTAAGGATTTTGTGTACCAATATTCCCACCTTCGTGAGGGAAATATGCTATACTTCTACCCTCAAGAAGATTATACAGTCATAGATAGGATATATCTCACATGCATCAATGGGTATGATAGAGTCTCTTTGAATAGGTTGAGTGCTTTGCTAATATAGCTTCGGTGCACTAGGGTATTGTATTGGTGCACTAGGGTATTGTATTGGTGCTCTTCAATGCTTGATTGTGTCTCCTTTGGTGTTATTTTGGTATTCCTACAGTAATTATGTATGATTTCTATTGCTTTTGAAGATACAATATTTTAGAGGGAGAACTATCTCGAAGTTTGAAATAAAAAAAATCATACTTCAACAAAAATATTTTTTCATCACAAGACTCTTTTCACACCACATATTTAAAAACTAGTTACAAACTATTTACAATTATCAAATAATAATATATTATAACTCCCTCCTATATTACATTATTTGGTATAAAATTAGTTGTTTTCATTCGATTTGTTCTCCTTGATCACTTCTTGATGGTGATGAGCTTTGATCAATTTTGAATTTATGTTTTTGTATTTATCCCAATACTAATAGTTGATGCAACCTATCCTTTGTCTTTTTTGTGTTATTTTCTCACAATATTTATGTTCCTATCATTTTCTTCAACAATTTTATTTTTTGAATTTCTCATAGGTAAATAATTTTTCTTTTATAAAAATAAGTCAATTTTTTTTTTATCTTATTCCATTTTATCAAGTTCATCCATCCACAATTCATTTTTATTTTTATTTTTTTATTTTCTTTATAATAACAATATCTTTGAGAATGGTTATTTCTTGCACAAAGTTCACAATGATGAAGGTCTCAACATTTCTCTGATGTATGTCCATACCTATTATAGTTTCTACATTTGAATTAATTGTTACCTATTTGTTTAAGGCTTTCATATTTTGACCTTATTTTTGGTATAATGTTTCATGAATTTGTGTCACTATATCCTATCAATAATTCTATACCAATCTTTTTAGTATACTTTTCAATTTCATTACACTAATAAACACAATTTATAGCACTACTATCCCTATAACTATCATTGATATTATTATATTATCCTTTATTATATCTATGACTATTACTATCTTTGTTAATTTCATGTACTCTATCAATTTAGCCTTTATAATGGTCAATACATACATTTTTTGCACATTTTTTACCTTCACAAACAATGCTCAAGTTAGTAGTGTCATGGGCTATATTTGATTTTTGTACAAGATCACTAGAATCATAATACACATCTATAATTATGGGCCTTAAATCAATGGTATAACAACTCACATTTACCATTTGAAAAGGTCACTAGTATTGTAACATATACTTATTGTCATAGGCCTCAAATAATTTATGTCACAACAAGCATATTTCATCATAGGCTTTGCCTTCAACTTTTTAATTTTTTTCTTGTCATTTTATCTTAAGAATACCACCTTGTATATTATTTTCCATATGCTAACATGTACTATAATAAAAAATTTATATCAGTCATTAGCTTTGTTGAGAATATAATTTATATAGTGTTGAAGTATTGAAAAATATCCATTTTAACTTCTTTGAGAATTGATTATAAATTCCACATTAATTCTACTAACACATATTTTTCATCTTCAATAGCTTCTTGAGAGATGGATTGTAAAATATTTCAGCTTGCTTTAATTTAATTGTACTATCCTTTGGTGATGCATATTGAATGTTTGCTTTTATTTTTGTTTGCTTTCTTTTCTTAATTGGTATGTTGTGTGTTTTGAAATAATCATCAATAATTTGGTATTGTCTTTGAAATTTTTTCAATGATATGTATTTTCTTCAAAACAAATTAAATAAACCTTCGAATAATTTTTATTTTCAATGATCAATCACTAATAATTTCTTTCAATATAATTTGACACTTTTTCCAAATCATCTTCAACTTTAAAAAAATAATTCCTTCAGTATAATTATTTTCCTTCATCATTAAAATTAATATTTGAAATCTTCTTTTATTCAATCAATTATTCTTCTCTTCAATATATTTTATTTAAAAAAATATTTTTCCTTTCTTCAAATTTTTCTTTAGTCTTCAATTTTTTACTTTTATTCTTCACTTATTGTTTTTTGGTAGATAAGATACTATCGCATTAATACCGGGTTTTACAGGTTGACCCAAATCCTTTTACAAAAATTAGCCCAAGGCTGTTGATGAACATGTCCTTACTAAGGATCCTATATATGTAAAATCTACATGTCATCAAAGCCATTACATCCGGTAAGGCACATAGCCTGTTATCAAAAAGAAACTTTTCATACAACATTTTGGGTATACTTCGAGAAAACACACCTGCATCATAATTACAAAAAAAGAAAAAACATAGATCCTTTCTTTGAAACAGTGGAGAAACAAAAAGTTGTAGACACACATAGCAGAGTACCGAAAAACTCTCACAAGCTCTTTATTGATAGTTACTCTTAATAATTCTTTGGTAATTGCTTTCTTTCGTATATGACATGCTTTGTGACCACATCCTGTCTTGGCCAATCAGCCTTGGAAAAGTGAACATGTTGGCTAGATTTATGGCGATGGCTATCTGGTGGTCCATGTGGCTCTGGTTTGAAGTCTTATATTATCGTTTCTTTCCTACCCTATGATTATCAACCAAGCTCAAATTACTAAGATGACTAGGAGCCATGTTACATGATATGTGACTATCCTCATTAGTCTTTGTGGTATTTCCAAGAAACATTCATGAATACTAACAGCTCATATAATTTTTATTGTAAGTCCATTTCAAAAAAGAGGTGGGAATACTCCTAGCCTTCAAAATTACAGTTTCTTTCCTATTGGTAAATTTGACTATCATTCTTGGCATTATTGTTGAATAAGCTCATTTACTTCGCTCGAGACACCATGTTCCCATTTGAAAAGTTCATCACCATCGACACCCAAATTGGCCAGCTTATCAGCAATTTTGTTAGCTTCTTGAAAGACATGTTGGGATTTTTTGTCCTATCTTCCCTAGAAAAGGATCGTAGCCTCTTAAATAATTGTTTTAATCCTCCAAGGAGGTGTTTTAAAATTATTGATGAGATTTATAACATGCATAGAGTCTCCTTCTATGATCAAATTGCCTTCTATATCTTGAGTCATTTGAAGGCCTCTCCACATAGATCTAGCTTTAGCTTCGTTGTTCATCCTTGTTCATAAATATTCAAAAAATGCAAGTATCATATTCCCATTATGATCTTGTATAATGCTGCCAATGCCTACTCTGCCAGGATTGTCCTTAGTCGCTCCATCAAAATTAAGCTTAAACCAACCCATAGGAGGTGGGGACCACTTAACATTGGCTCTAGGGTTGACTACCCTAGGCAAAGAATCATCTAACAAGGTTAAGCTTAAATATTGAGCAATCATGGTATCCTACATATGAGGTTTACAACTATAAAAAAGAATAAGGTTTACATTCTCGTTTGCAAATGATAGGATCCTAGCAATGATAGTTTGATGATCATGGATAGACTCATTAAATACTCTATGGTTCCTTTCTAACCACACCTGCAAAAGATAGTGATTGAGACAAATTTTCCACATGTATCTAAGCCTTTGGCTTGAAAAGGGGTAAGTCCACTAGATGAACAAATCAAGTACGATGGTTGGTTTAATTGAGGAAATATTGGAGGCTTGAAAAACCCCACTTAGGACAGTCAAGAAAAAATGGCACTCAAGGAAAATATGATAAATGGTCTCCCAATTAGCCCTGCACAAATAACATTGATTAGTGATACAAATACCTTTACGCATCATATTATCAATGGTTAGTGAAAGCATGAGATTTCGGAAGGAAAAACGGTATTAAAGATGTAATGAAAATAGAACTTTGAATCAACCGAATATAAAGGAGAAAAGCAGGAGCACAACCCTTTTATATCAACTTCATTCGGTTACAATACATCTCCTGCCTTTTTAGGGGCTAGGAGTATTAGTCTGTCTCGGTTACAATCAAGATTAATATTTCTTCTATCCGCATGCCCACATTTGAAATGGACGGGCCAAAGTATTGCCGCCGCTTGCGTTGATAAATCCTTGCTCCTTGCGGCTCTTCCTGCGATCAGAGAAACACAGAGACGTTGTTAGTAGCACCTGCTGCAAAAGGGTAGAGCGTTAGCTTTAAAAATCAATAGGTAATACATTCGAAAGATTCATTAAATTCATACAACCAAACAACTCTATGCAACCTGCGTTTCTAATGGAAATTCGAAAATGTCATCAGATATAAAACGTATTTAAAAACATAAAACATAAACTGTTGTTTTAACGTGTTTGAAAACAACATACATTATAAAACGTAAACTGTCATTAAAAAGTCGACCGATTCTGAACGCTGTTGCCTGCACATTAGTATTTCACAGCGTTGCATGACAATATTTGATAAGACATACTGTAAGATATATTTTAACGCACAGCATGATGCAAGATAAATTCTACCGTATAGCATGAGTTATTTGGACAACCTAAAACGTAAGATAATATGAACACGCGATATCGGAATAAATCAACATAAAACTAAGAGCAGCGTCTTCTAAATATGATAAACGTCTAAGCGTCAGAGATTACCATATGACAGAATAAAATAACTTGAAATATAGGAACGTACGTGGGGTGCCCAAACGGGCCGCCCTGTTAAAATCCGACTTTGACGCCAATCCACTAGGAATTGGCTCAAAATCCAGGATAATGTGTTGTCGGCGAATTGGTAGTTCATTGTGGTCGAATGTCTGGTTCGAAGGTCAAACTTACACTTCTGAAACCACCCACCAACCTCTCTTTCACAAGAGATTCTGGATGTGAAGAAGGTGAACTTAAACTGGTGCGATCGGGTCTCGAATGAACAGCACTTCGTTGTGTTTACTAAAATGCTTCTCTTTTTTACATTGCATTGAGCTAGTTCTTATAGAGGATTTCGCCTCTGAAACATTAATGTCAAACCCTAAATCCGTAGGGGCCGCTGAGATTTGATCTTTGTCAGGTGATTTATGAGACATGGCTCGCACTGACATCAGTAGTTATGAGGCATGGCCTCGGATCGGATTTGTTGCTAACACTGCTTGTCTCATTAATGCAGTTGGTGAAGTCCGCCGTTCTACAGACACACGGGGTCTCTTTGAAAAGGGGCACGTAGGGGTGCCACGTGGCGGCCATGCCTTCCACGTGGCGGCCATGCCAAAGTCCGCCTTTGATTGGTCGCAAGTATGCCTTTGAATGTTGATTTTGGATGCTTCTGCCTTTGATGCCAAAGTGTCGCGATATCGCGACACTTCGGCCGGGTCTTGGCTTTGGGCCCGAAGTGTCGCGATATCGCGACACTTCGGCCCGAAGTGTCGGATATCGCGACACTTCGGGGTCGAGGTGTCGCGATATCGCGACACTTCGGCCCTGGCAGTGTCGCGATATCGCGACACTTGGCCTGAAAGGGCCGAAGTGTCGCGATATCGCGACACTTCGACCCGGCTTGGCAAAGGGCCCGAAGTGTCGCGATATCGCGACACTTCGGCCCGGCTTTTGACGAGGGCTTTGCTTTGAAGACTTTGTCTTGCTTTGATAAGGCTTTCTTGCTTGCTTAAGGCTTGAAGTTTGACTTTGTTTTGATGAAGGCTTGTCTAAGACGACCATCTTTGCTCTGCTCATTTTTTGACCTTCTAAACTGCTGTGTGAGTGGTTAGGACCACTGTTTGACCTCTGAGGGCTGCCCTGAAAGCTGTGTGTGTCAATGCGATCAGTGTTTGTAGTCACTTAATCGGATGGGTGCTGTTTTGGTGTCTACAGATGCCCCTTTTTGGGAAGTGCTACGGGTGACGCAGTGCTGAGCAAAAATAGACGACCAAAGCACTAATGATTAGGGTTTCTTGGTAACCTAACCAACTTTTGATGCCCCAAGTATGGAAAGGGCATGCATTCTTGAATCCTTGCTTCTGACGAGCTAAGGAATTTCATTTCAAGTGTTAACCTATTTTGGTGAGGTGTGACTTGAGCTTGGACATTGATCAGTCATGATTAGGCAAAGGGCGTAACCTTTTGTCCACAGGGGAACCTTGTGTTCATGCTTCACGAATGCCAAGTGTTTGATCAATTTAATGATTGCTTGTTTACTTCCCCAGCAGGAGCGTGATTGTCTTTGTCAATGATTCTTTGAATGCATGTCATTGCCTTGATTGGGTGTGTGCTTGTTGATTGGTGACTAAGTGTGACTACCCCCTCAAGCGACGAATCGATGAGGGAATGACCTTCGTGAGAAAAGCGACGAGTCGCTTGACCCAAGATGACTTAGGTTAGGGTGCCTTTAGATGTTTTACCGTTTAAGCACGTGCAGTTTCCCGACATTTGGACCTATTTTTGGTGGGTGTTAACCCTTTTGGTGATGCCATAATGGGGTGAAATCATCAACAACCCATCTTCCCGTGGAGCGGTCCGGCTAGGGGTAGCCTTCTAGGGGAAGTAGGAGAGTAACAAGTTGAACCCCGACATCGATTTTTTTATGCCAAGAGTTTAAGTGCAAGAGCACTTGTGTCCGGCAATGCTTATTGCTTATGTTTTTGTGTTGCATTTTTGTGATGTTTTTGTTGTTTTGATTTTCTTTCTTTGTGTATACGTCATGATATTATGGTATGCACAATGATTGATGTTGATGGATGCATGCTACTTTATATTGATGGATGCATATGTTGATGATGAATGCAAATGTATGTGATATGCAGAGATGAAATGGATGGATGGACTTTGTGATGTGTGGCTATGGCACCATAGACTGTTTAGAACTCCATTATTTTGTTTTGAGGCGATTGTTGTGATACATGACTTTGTATGTATACATGTGGTTTTTCTTTTCTGATGGTATTGTAAGGATGAAAAGTAGCGCAGTCGGTTTAGAAATGTAGCTAAGGTTTTCTGAGACTCAGACGGTTTTAACTTATTAGCCATGACTGTACTGTATCTTACAAGACTTTTGAACAAGGTATGAATCGGACTTGTTTTTGACCAAGTTATTTCACATCCCTGTGTGTGCAGTTGAGTTCATTTATGTGGTATTTGTCAGGATACCGCCAGTGCCAGATGGGCTTTCAACCGAACTCGTATTGAGGATCACCTAACTAGCTCCACTAACTCCTTTGTTGTATTTAGTTAGATTAATCTACGGTGTTATCTAGGATACCATAAGCTAGCTCATCCACATGAAAATATTGATCTGCACACACAAGTTAATGTGATAGATATATCGTCATGCGAGTAGGTTACCACCATTGACGGATAGGCTATCAACCAAACCCGTACTGAGGCTCGCCTCGATGACCCGTTTATGAATGCTGAGAGTTCCAGGGATTCAAGTTCAACCCCTTCTTTTCTTCAATTGTATTTGGATACTTGCTCGTTTGTAGTGATAAAATCACTGTTTATTTTGTATTTATTTTTTTTGAGCAAGGGATTTGGGATAGAGTGACGATAATCACTATTGTTTTGTGCCTTTTGAGTATTGTGAATGGTTTTGTCTTTCTTTTTTTTTTTATTTAATTATTGGAAAGTGTTAGTATGTCAAATTGTTGGAGTTTTGTGTTGCAAATTTTTGATGTTTATACTACTTTATTTAAATTTGGGACAACTATATTAGAACTTTGTGGGAATTCTTATGGAGGATTGGGTAGGGAGGATGCTTGTCCTTTTGCCAACTCTCAGCATTCTAGGGGTCATTCGCACGGGGGGATGAGCAAGATAACCGTTTCGCTTATGGTGACCTGGATTACTGTGCAGGTTTCATCTTTCGTTCACACAACTTGGGAATTTTTATGTGTTTTAATTTGTGTTGGGATGTTACGTAACAAGGTGTATTTCAAGTGTAACTCTACCTTCGTAAAATCTGCTTGACTTGATACATTACATGGCTAAAGAGCAAAATGATGACTGAATCCTGAAAAACCCTTGATACATTAGAAGACCACTGACTCTAGTGTGGTAAAAGCAATGCATGGTGTTTTTGTTGTTTTTGTAAAATGGAACAAGTGTGGAACAAGATGGACTAACAGAGCTATTACAGCCTATGGTGCCTTTGACCCGTACGACCACAAATATGCAATGTATGGGTGCAATGCTTTAATGCAGCTATGTATTTTTGTATTTTTGATGGATTGATTTTGGTGAATATGAAGATGAATTGCGAGAAGAACTCTCTATTGATGAATTTGAGTATGCCTAGGAATGAGATGCAAATTTTTTGTTGTTTTTGATGATTTTTGTTGTTTTTGAATTTTCTTAATTTTTGACCAAGCAATTGTGGAAATCCTTGGAGCATTTGAGGATTGACCAAGCGATTGCAATAATCCTTGGAGCATTTTGGGATTGACCAAGCGATTGCAAGAATCCTTGGAGCATTTTGGGATTGACCAAGCGATTGCAAGAATCCTTGGAGCATTTTGGGATTTGGCTCTCTTAGATATGAAATGGTCGCAAATGACTGATATTCAAGGGTTCCGTTTCCTTGATACCATCCAGAGAAGCTAGCCGGTATGTCCCGGGTCCTATTTTGCTATCAATGACATATGGACCTAACCAATTTGCCTCAAACTTGTCCCTTAGGTGGGATGGCAAACTGGAATTTTGCTTGGTTTTCCTTCAAAACCAAATCACCAACCCGAAAGTCCCTCAGGTGAACTTTCATGTTGTAAGCTTTCTTAAGTCGCTCTTGATAAATACGTAAATGCTCGAGAGCATTAACGCGTCGTTCATCAAGCAACGTAAGCTGGTCTAACCGGGCTTGCCACGCAGAATCATCATCGATGAACTCCTGCATTGATATGCGCAGGGAAGGAATCTCCAACTCTAGGGGCATGACTGCCTCGGAACCATACACAAGCAAAAACGGAGTGGCCCCAGTGGGTGTGCGAATGCTAGTGCGATAGGCCCATAGGGCAAGTGGGATTTGAATGTGCCAATCCTTATGACTGTCTGCGATGGTCTTTTTAAGGATGGCAACTAGCATTTTGTTTGACGCCTCTGCTTGCCCATTTGCCTGCGGATAATAGGGTGTCGAAAAGTTGTGCTAAATTTTGTACTTTGTGGTCAAAGCACGCACGTCTTTGTTCTTGAAAGGCGTTCCATTATCCGAGACTATTTTGGATGGAATACCAAAATGACATATGATGTTATGCAAAATGAACTCCACAATGCGGGGTCCTGTCGTAGAGGTAAGCGGAATTGCTTCCACCCACTTGGTAAAATACTCTATGGCCGTTATGATAAACGTGTGACGGCTCGACGACGCAGGGGAGATCTTTCCAATTAGATCGAAGCCCCATCTGCGAGAACGGCCAAGCGATCGGACTGTCTCGCAAGGCCCGAGAAGGTACGTGCATCAAATTGGCATGATGTTGACACTTCACGCACTTCTTGACATAGGTGCAACAATCTCGCTCTAAAGATGGCCAATAATAGCCCATGCGAAGAATGCGCTTTGCGATAGCCATACCACTAAAGTGGCCACCACATGTACCATCGTGCGCTTGGGCGATCGCCCAAGTGGACTCTTGCTGGTCCAAGCAACGAAGGAGGATTCCTTCATAGCTGCGACGATACAAAATGTCTCCTATCAAGACATATTTAGCCGCTTTCTGCTTGAGTGCTCGTTTTGCGGCATGAGTCAAATCAAGCGGAAGACTACCTAACTTGAGGTAGTCTCTGATGGGTAAATACCAGTCCTGTTGATCAGAAACCTCGACAGTATGAACAACGAATCCCTCTTGAAGTTCATCCCTAGCAGACGCTGAATGGGATAGAACCCGCAAGAATAGCGTTGTGTTGCTATTAATGGGAGTAGGGGAAAACAAAGACCCCCAGTTGGCACGTTTCAGACGATCTTGGATTCGAGAGAACTTATCCGAGGATGGTTCAATCTGGATCATGTGGATTCCTGGCGTCAAGTCTGAGCTTGCACGCTCCATCGCGGATTGCGATAAGGTTTTGACTTGAATGGTTGTCATATCACCGAAAAGGTCCTACGGAATTAGTGACCCCAAGGAGGCCATTGTGTCCGCAAAATGATTCGATGATCGAGGGAGGGCCTCGATGTCATACCACTCAAGTTTTGCCAGGAATTTGTCCACAAGGGCTTTATAAGCCTTCTGAACTGGGCATTTGCATTGATATACCCCTTTGACTTGATTGACTATTAACAGCGAATCACCAAAGATATTCAGTCGTTTGATGTTCATGGTGATTGTTGTCTGAAGACCTAGGAGCAAGGCTTCATACTCTGCGTTATTGTTGGTGCATGGGAAGTTTAATTTAAATGACAGGGGCATTGGGGCACCCCGCGGTGTGAAGAATACAATTCCCGTGCCACCACCTTGCTCGCATTTAGAACCATCGAAGAATAGGGCTATGTCGGCCTATGACTCAGGCTCATCAGAATCTGGCGATTCCGAGACATGGAAGACCCCATCATCGGGTAGTTCTATGACCGGAGGCTGATCGTCTTCAAGAGGAGCCTCTGCTAGTTGATCGGCTATGACTTGTCCTTTGATAGATTTTTGTCCAATAAATTCTATGTCAAATTCCGTCAACAACATGATCCATTTTGCCGTGCGACTACTATGATAAGTACGACTCATCATGTATCGCAATGGATTCTCCTTAGACACAACATACGTAGTGTTGCTCAGCATGTAATGGCGTAGCTTTTTAGTAGCAAACACCACTGCCAAGCGGAGTTTCTCAACGTATGCATAGTTAAGTTCATAACTGACCAGGGTGCGGCTAAGATAGTATGTAGCCTGTTCTTTGTGAAGTTCATTCTTCTGGGCTAGCATGGCGCCCAGTGCCACCTCAATAGCTGAGATGTATAAGTAGAACGGCACTCCTGGTCTAGGTGGTGCCAATACTAGTGGCGAAGCCAGGTATTGTTTGATCTCGTCAAAGGCTGACTGGCACTCGTCATCCCAATGAAATGTAACCCCCTTGTGCAATAATTTGTTCATGGGTCGGCACTTGTCGAGATAATTGCGCTATAAAGCGTTTAATCGACCCGACCTTTCCCTGTAGACTTCGAGCTACTTGATTGTAGTTGGGGGAACCATTTCAAGGATTGCCTTGACTTTCTTTGGGTCCACCTCGATTCCTCATTTTGAGACTATGAAACCCAAGAGTTTTCCAGATGTGACGCCAAAGACGCACTTCTTGGGGTTTAGTCTAACTTTATGCTCCATGAGGCGATCGAGGATCTTGCTTAAGTCATTGATATGATTTGAGCGCAAGAGAGACTTGGCTAATAAATCATCCATGTAATCTTCCAAAGTTTTGTGCATGTAATCATGGAAGATATATGTCATGGCACGTTGGTAGGTGGCACCAACATTTTTAAGGCCAAAAGGCATGACCTTATAACAAAATGTCCCCCAAGGCGTTGTGAACGCCATTTTTAGTTGGTCTTCAGGATTGATACGAATCTGATTGTATCCTGAGAAACCATCCATGAGGGAGAGCATTTCGTGACCTGTTGTAGCGTCTACCAACGCGTCGATGCTCGGTAAGGGGAAATCATCCTTAGGACTCGCTTTGTTTAGATCTCAAAAATTGGTGCATATGCGAATCCTCCCGTCGGGCTTCTTGACGGGAACCATGTTGGACAACCATGGCGGATAATCCACGCAGATGACAAACTGTGCATCCAACAACTTTTGTAATTCATCTTTGACCATCAAGGCCACTGTTGGGTGCATCTTACGTAGTTTTTGCTTTACGGGCTTGATTGTCGGATCAAGCGTTAAATTATGCGTGACTAGTTGCGGGTCTAGTCCTGGCATATCCTTGTATGACCATGCAAAAACCTCCTTCTTCTCTTTGAGAAGGGTAGTGTAGTCGGCTTGCTCTTCGGGGGAAAGACTTACCCCCAGCTTGAGAATCTGTGGATTCATTGGATCTGTGCCGATGTCTACGTCAGTCGTCTCCTCGACTAACATGTGGGATCCGTCCTCCAACTGATGTGGAGTCGGGATCAAATGGATATCATTAGCTGAGTTTAGATCTACGCTTGGAACCTCGGGTTCCTCTTCAGCCTGAAAAATATCCTGAGTTGTCCTTGGGGTAAAATGAGGCATTTCACCGAAAGGCCAGTACTCTGATGGTGATAAAGGTGAATTGACGCGATCCCAGTCGATGGCATCTATGTCGAGATGCAATGACCGTGCTGGATCGGCCGGATTGCGGATGGGTGCGGTCAAATCAATGGAGATCATGTAGATGGAATGAATTGGGTCTCCATTACCATGGGTATGATAACTTGAATCTTCTGGATGCTCCCTATACTCTGGATCTGGTTCTAGGGGAACGGGCACGAATGGATCGGCCCTATGTGCAAAAAGGAGGACAGGGTCTTCCCTTGGCACTGTTGTCATGATAGGGTCTCGGGGTGGACGGTGCTCATCGTGAATTTGGAGCCATGGATCTAACACTAGGGCCCACCCCGCTGGGTCTACCCACCATTCATGCCCTAACCTTATGCCCATCTGTCCCATTAGATCTTCATGAGTTAAAGGGCGGTGATGCCGTCGCGCATGTCTGAGATAGTCCATCTCAGTCTCATCTTCTGAATCACTTTCGGAGATCCAAAAATGTTCATTCGGTTCAGCAATTGTTACTTGCGACATTGAGGGTTCTCCTTGTTCCAGAAAATTGATCTGGTCCCATTGCGGTTGCTCCACTGTCGGTGGAGGGACCTGATTCTCTTGACACTGTATTGATTCAACTGGAACCTCTAAGGGGAACAGCTTCAAAAAGATATCCGGACATCGTTGATGTTTTCTTTGGGGATTAGTGTCCGAACCTTCACCTCTTTCTATCAAAGGAGAGGGATTACTGTTGTTGCCAAGGGTGTTGGTTGACCATGGGAGGTAATCTCCCAATGTAAATTCTCGTATTTGGGTTGGCATAGAGATCGGGTGCCAATCCCCCCTTGTTGCCTATTTCTAGGCCTTGCATATTTTCTACCAAGATGTCTAAGGGCAAGGGGTGGTTGAACCCTACTCCTGACTTATCGTATGGCATCTGATATCTTGGTTGGCAAAGGACCCGCATCCCTTGCTCATATCTGCCTAGCCCGTATCCATGCCAATTGCATTGGTCAAGATATCTTAGAGCAAAATCCGGGTTTGACAGATAATTGATGTTTTCAACAAAAGGTTCTTCGTCTGCTTCCTTTTGCTTGCATGGTTCAAGACCATGATCAAGGCCCCCATACACAAAATTTGTCTGGTTGGGTGGGTGACCTAGAGGAACAACTGTTCCTATGGGAAGGCGAGGTCTCCCCATATCCTGTACTGATTCTAACGTAGGCGTTGCCACAACATTCTGCACTAAGTACTCCCCCAGGCCTGTACTGGCCATTTCAACAGTGATTGTTGATGCTTGGGAGGGAGGGAACGGGAGTCCTTCCTGAGTCCATTCCATGTTTGGTGGTTTAGGAATCTCGGCTTCCGTAGTGCTGGGTATTTCCTCTGTTGATACCGTTGAAATTGTTGGCAACCCCTCTTCTAAGGGCTGAGCCTCTTCCATGATCTGTTTTCCCTTGTCCTTCTGTTTAGCCATTATCGACAGCATTGGTAATGGAGCAGATGATGAGGATTCACCTGGCTGGGATTTTGGTGATTTGGTCACCAGTGGTGCCTGCGGTATGGGACCCTGTTTAGATGGATTTAACTAGAAATCCAAATGCGTTGAAGGGAGGGTCGATTGAGGCATTAGTTGTACCGCATTGCAATACTTGAAGGGTTCCAAGTCCATCGGGACTACATGTATTTCTCCTTCAAAAGCATACTTTAAGCACTGGTGAGCGATGGAAGGGACACACTTCATGTCCCCGATCCAAGGCCGCCCTAGCAAGTATATTGTAAGCCATCTCGCCTTCCAACACATGGCACAATGTTGGTATTGTCTTTTGTCCTACCTGGACAGGTAGAACAACTGTGCCGACTGTCGAGCATATTGCATCATTGAAAGCTCGCAGTGTGTAGGTGGAGGCTGTGATATGAGAGGCTGGCAGCTTCAAATGTTTTAGGGCTGCAGTGGTAATGATGTTACTGGACGAGCCAGTATCTACCAACACTCTCTTGTACGGGATCCCGTTGATCCGTGCAACAACGTGCAGGGGTGGATCTGCCGCGTCATTCGATATTGTTTTGACTTCATCCTCTCTGAAGGTGATGACCGGCTCAGTACATCGTTTCACATGTCCTACGAAGTTGTTGAAAGAATTTGCTTCGTGAGGCTGTAAGTCGATGGTTTTTAAAATGTCCATAAGAGCTTCCCTATGAGGTGTTGACTGTTGAATAAGCTCGTAAATGGACAGCCTAGCCGATGTGGTCCGCAAACTCTGCGTGAGTTTGGTCCGTATCGTGACCTCTGGTCTAGGCGGAGGTGACTGCATAGGGCGTTGTTGAGGCTGTGACGTTGTTGGGACTTCCCTCGTAGCTACCTCAGGGGCAACTGCTAGGTATTTTTTATTCCGTGTCACTATGCTGATCATTCCCACAAATCCTTGCATGGGAAGATTCTGTCGCACCTCATTAACCTGGAGAGGTTTTGTTTGTGCCTCGTGGGCAGGCAAAGGGTCTTTGAATACCCCCATTTGTTGATTGTTTGGCGCTATGGGGTTGTCCACGGCCAATGTTTTATTTTCGATTAAATCTTGGATTAGTCCTTTGAACTTCCAGCATCCATTCAAGTCATGTCCCCTTCGCCTATGAAATCTACAATATAATTCCTCTCTATATCCTTTAGGCTTAGGAGCGTTAGGGTCTATAGTTGGGATCTCTGGAAGGGTGACTAAATTTGCCGCTGACAAGCGGTCAAATAGGGAGTCCCTGGACTCTGTGTAAGGGGTGAATTGTCGCCTAGGGCGACGCTGCTGATTCTGCTCCTGTTTCTTATTATCTTTTTCATAACTAGGAGGCACCGCTCGGTAATTAGCCTTTTGGGGCTGCATTTCTTGCACAGGCTTGGGAACATTTATCGCAACTTGATTAACCGCTGCGGGTTGTGATTGCGTATTCCCAGTCTTAGTGGTTTTATTCCACTCTTTCTTTTTAGGCTTGGCGATGGCGCCCTCGCCTATTTTAATCTCTTCTATGACTCTGGCTTGCGCCAAAGCTTCTTCTAAACTGTCGTATTGCTGCAGTAGCAATAGACCAGAGATTGATTTTAAGCAACTCCGTGCAAACATCTGTGTAAGATCAGACATAGGGGGACGGTAGGGTAGCCTGGAAAGCAAAGCCCTCCATCGGTTCCCGTATGCTGCTATTGTTTCTTCCTCATATTGCCTGAGGCTGGCCAGATCACTTAGTGATGCCTTCTTCCTTGTGTTGAAAGCAAAACGTTCAAGAAACGCATCTACTAGTTGATCTAGGTTGTTTATGCTGTGTTTGGGTAATTGTGTGAACCAATCCGAGGCAGGGCCTGCGAATGTGGTTATGAATGTTCTAAGCAACAATGCATCATTATCTTGGATGCCGAAGCATTGACTTAGGAACCGTGTGACATGTTCTTGTGCATCCTCTTCACCTTTAAAGACTGCCAATTGAGGCAACTTGAAGTGTTCGGGGTAAAGAGGTGTAGGTACTGAGGGATGCACTGGATGACTGCGGAGTTGACGTAATGTGGGCTTTTGATGCCCAGAAGCTTTTGTCTCCACGGACTCCAAACGCTCTAATAGCGCTTTGTATGCATCGAAAGATTTTATTTCTTCCTCTTTTGTTTGCTCCCGTTGTGAATTATGGGAGACTGGAGGCCTATGGGGGGGTGGCCGAGTGGCAGCCCTCCCGCCTTGATGGGGCATTTCGGCCCGTTCTATTTCTGGTTCGTACTCCTCATAAACTTCTTGAGGAGTCTCTAGGCGAGACCTATGACCTTGATTGAGTCCCCGTTGAGGGTACCCAGCATTGTTGCGGGGAGTGGCCTCCCTCTCAGGTCTATAAGGTCTCGGAGGCAAAGCTTGACGAGGTCGCGGAGACCTGTCCTGCACCAAAGGATTGTGCCTCTCATATTGTTCCTCTCTATGGGTGCGAGGGGTTGGCACCCGCTCAGGTAGTTTATATCGCAACTCATCCGCTTCACGCTGCATGCGCTCTTTATTCAAGCGGTATAAGTATTCTAACTCCTGATGACCTTGCTCAAGCCGCGTGATTCGGGCTTGGCGGGCGGCATGTCTGGCAACATCCGGGTCAACTTGGTCTGCCCGCTTTTGCTGAGGAGGCTTGAATGTTTTTTCTATGTGTTTGCCTCGATCTTGGTGATCTAAAATTTTAATGGGTTGCTTCCCTCTGTCGAGGTAGGCGCCATTTACTTGAGGCTCCGGCCTCGATGTGTGATCATGATATCTAGCAGGTGCAGAAATGCAAGGTTCCCACGCTGTTTGTTGTTCTCGAGGAATGCGATGATCTTCCTCGTACTCCCTTTCATGGGTTTGAAAGGGGCGGGCGGAGTTAGCTCGCCCTGTGTAAAGAGCCCTGCGCTCTGGATTTTGTCTTTCTGTTCTGATGGGAGGCAAAGGAGAGATACCATATCCACGTTGTCTCTCCAAATGAACACTATGCCTCTCTAGCGCTTCATCGCGCTGCGGCCACTCAGATCTAGCCTCAAGAGGCGGTTGTCTATTTACATTGAGATCTACATGTAAAGCATCTTCCCGAAAGGGACTGTGTTGGATGGGCATACCCCACTGAGGAGGCTCCCAATAATTTCTTTTTGATGGGGCCTGATGTGGACTCTCTTGTAGGCTGGACCGCCAAGGCGGTATGGCCAAGTCCTCAGGGCTAAAGCGAAGGCGACTAGCGCCCTCTCTTTGTGCACCTTCCGTAGCATCCGCCCTTGATTGGGCTTGGCTACGGGTGTACACCATTGTGGTGCTTCTCTACTATCTAAGCAGATTTTATCTCGTTTATGATGATTTGTCTTTTTGTTTACACTAAGCAGAAATAAACACACACGTACACAAACCGTGATTATCTCTTTTAAGGATTTAAATAGTGTGTCCTAAACTGGTTTAGTGCATTTTGATGTTTTGTTTTGTTTTTGCAATTTTGGAAGAACGTTTAAATGCATAATGTTGGCTCATATGACTCCCATAAATGGTCGCCCCTTCGATATACCATTGCCGGACCGATATACCAACCTCTCTATATACCCGCCCTTACGAGAGGGAAACTATAGGTACGTGAGAGCAGATGATACGTGGAACATAGGCGGTACGGAAGGGGAATCACTCTGTTTATGACACCTACCATAGAAGACTTATCCTCGCGTGTTGGGAATCACCCCAAGCTACACTCGGTCAGCTTTCATCAGGATTTACGTCTAGCAACAGTCACGATCGAGGTAATGGATGCAATATCTCAAGCCAAAGTGATAATGGAATCCACCTTTGGTCTTGCTCAAGGGTTGGGGTTTTACGACCAACGCCTTGGTTTAAAATACCACGTGGTGTGTGGGGTTCATTTTACTTTGCAAAAATTGAAACAGGCAAACGAAAAAGAAATCTTTCCCTAAGCCATACAAAGCTAAAAACCAGAAAACCGAAAAACAAAAAATTTGACAGAAGCTTAAGAAAACTCCTACCTCTTCTCTGCTCAACGGGATGTTTCTGATTTGCTCTGAAAAATGCACAGAGTTGTACTCGTCCCTGGGTGACGCGAATACCAAAACAATTAATCGTCCCTGGGTGAGACGAATATTTTATTCGTCCCGGGGTGAGACGAATAAAATTCTGTAATCGTCACTTGCAGAGACGAATAACAGTCTGATGTTAAAAAAAAAAAATAGGTACCTGTAAAAAAACAAGCAATTTTTAGATCAGTAATTTAATCTAAAACAAAAACCGTGGACGGAGGTCCCACCGTGATCGCCACTGAAAGCATGAGATTTCGGAAGGAAAAACGGTATTAAAGATGTAATGAAAACAGAACTTTGAATCAACCGAATATAAAGGAGAAAAGCAGGAGCACAACCCTTTTATATCAACTTCATTCGGTTACAATACATCTCCTGCCTTTTTAGGGGCTAGGAGTATTAGTCTGTCTCGGTTACAATCAAGATTAATATTTCTTCTATCCGCATGCCCACATTTGAAATGGACGGGCCAAAGTATTGCCGCCGCTTGCGTTGATAAATCCTTGCTCCTTGCGGCTCTTCCTGCGATCAGAGAAACACAGAGATGTTGTTAGTAGCACCCGCTGCAAAAGGGTAGAGCGTTAGCTTTAAAAATCAATAGGTAATACATTCGAAAGATTCATTAAATTCATACAACCAAACAACTCTATGCAACCTGCGTTTCTAATGGAAATTCGAAAATGTCATCAGATATAAAACGTATTTAAAAACATAAAACATAAACTGTTGTTTTAACGTGTTTGAAAACAACATACATTATAAAACGTAAACTGTCATTAAAAAGTCGACCGATTCTGAACGTTGTTGCCTGCACATTAGTATTTCACAGCGTTGCATGACAATATTTGATAAGACATACTGTAAGATATATTTGAACGCACAGCGTGATGCAAGATAAATTCTACCGTATAGCGTGAGTTATTTGGACAACCTAAAACGTAAGATAATATGAACACGCGATATCGGAATAAATCGACATAAAACTAAGAGCAGCGTCTTCTGAATATGATAAACGTCTAAGCGTCAGAGATTACCATATGACAGAATAAAATAACTTGAAATATAGGAACGTACGTGGGGTGCCCAAACGGGCCGCCCTGTTAAAATCCGACTTTGACGCCAATCCACTAGGAATTGGCTCAAAATCCAGGATAATGTGTTGTCGGCGAATTGGTAGTTCACTGTGGTCGAATGTCTGGTTCGAAGGTCAAACTTACACTTCTGAAACCACCCACCAACCTCTCTTTCACAAGAGATTCTGGATGTGAAGAAGGTGAAAATCTAAACTGGTGCGATCGGGTCTCGAATGAACAACACTTCGTTGTGTTTACTAAAAATGCTTTTTTTTTTTACATTGCATTGAGCTAGTTCTTATAGAGGATTTCGCCTCTGAAACATTAATGTCAAACCCTAAATCCGTAGGGGCCGCTGAGATTTGATCTTTGTCAGGTGATTTATGAGACATGGCTCGCACTGACATCAGTAGTTATGAGGCATGGCCTCGGATCGGATTTGTTGCTAACACTGCTTGTCTCATTAATGCAGTTGGTGAAGTCCGCCGTTCTACAGACACACGGGGTCTCTTTGAAAAGGGGCACGTAGGGGTGCCACGTGGCGGCCATGCCTTCCACGTGGCGGCCATGCCAAAGTCCGCCTTTGATTGGTCGCAAGTATGCCTTTGAATGTTGATTTTGGATGCTTCTGCCTTTGATGCCGAAGTGTCGCGATATCGCGACACTTCGGCCGAGTCTTGGATTTGGGCCCGAAGTGTCGCGATATCGCGACACTTCGGCCCGGCTTGGGCAAAGGGCCCGAAGTGTCGCGATATCGTGACACTTCGGCCCGGCTTGGGCAAAGGGCCGAAGTGTCGCGATATCGCGACACTTCGGCCCGGCTTGGGCAAAGGGCCCGAAGTGTCACGATATCGCGACACTTCGGCCCGGATTTTGACGAGGGCTTTGCTTTGAAGACTTTGTCTTGCTTTGATAAGGCTTTCTTGCTTAAGGCTTTCTTGCTTGCTTAAGGCTTGAAGTTTGACTTTGTTTTGATGAAGGCTTGTCTAAGACGACCATCTTTGCTCTGCTCATTTTTTGACCTTCTAAACTGTTGTGTGAGTGGTTAGGACCACTGTTTGACCTCTGAGGGCTGCCCTGAAAGCTGTGTGTGTCAATGCGATCGGTGTTTGTAGTCACTTAATCGGATGGGTGCTGTTTTGGTGTCTACAGTTAGAATTCTTCCTTGGATAACTAGCCATGAAAAGACTACAATTTTTGGAATTAAATTTTTTATCCAAACTAAGTCCTTTTTGAGGACAAAATCCTCATCATCAAGCAGAAGCTTGTAAGCTGATTTAATAGTGAAATGTCTATTTTCCGTAGGAGCCCAGGTCACTTGATCTTCCTTGGGTCTCATGGGGATAAACTGTTACCCAATAATGTTACAAAGATCATTTGAGTCTGCTTGAAATCCCTGAATCCTTATTTTTTTCCACTTCATTTTGCCTTTGTCCTCAACCATATAATCGGATACTTTTTTGCCAATGAGTTCTTTCATGATATCTCTGATTTGGGCTATGTTAGGATATTGCATCAGTGGTTCGTCCTTAGCCCACATGTCATTCCAGCAATTTATCATCTCACCATTGCCTAAAACCCATCTTAAACCTTTTTTGATGATTTCCATACAATTTAGAATTGCTTTCCAAAAAGCAGAACCTCTTATTGGAACTGAGTCACTTATAAATTCCATATTTTGAAGATACTTTCGTTTGATGATAGTTGTCCATTCATTTTCTTCACCAAAAATGAGGCACCATGCCTACTTAGCTAGTAAAGCTAAATTTATATGAGAAATTCTCCTTAGACCTAAGCCCCCATTTTCCCTAGGTCTGTATACTTTGGTCCATCCTACAAGGTGTATCTTTTTTTTCTCCTCTGATCCAATCCATAAAAATTATTTTTGGAGTTTCTCAATTTTCTAGAAAACTTTCATAGGGACTTTGAAAATAGAGAGGAAATAGACTGGAATGCTCCGAAGAGAGGCCTTAGTGAGGGTCAGCTTTCCTGATTGAGATAGAAGATGACCTTTCCATCCAAAAAGTTTTTTTTGAATTCTTTCAATAACCCTGTCCCACATTGACTCTCTCAAAGAACCAATGAAAAGAGGGAGACCAAGATACGAAGTGGGGATGTTTGCTATATTCACTTTATTATTCTTCATTCTTCAACAAGTCTCTTCAATTCTATATTCAATAATATTTTACTTAATTTAATTTTCTTCAACAATTATTCTTCATTACTTTTAAATAGTTGTACTTCCTTTAATTAATTCTTCTTTCATTCATTAATCTTCTTCAAATAATAATGTAACTTATTCTTATGTTAATATCATCAAATTTCATTGGATCAACTTCTTCATTAATAGAAATATTTTATTTTTTTCCTTAATAATATTAAATACATCAAATATTTTTAAATGCTCGAACCAACCAAAATATATTTCTCCTTAACTCTTTAATCTTTCACATAGTAAATGATTCAAATATTACAAATATTACCTTAGCAATTTATGTGCCAATTACTATATATACTTGTGATGCTTGCACCAAACTACAACTACATTATTCCATAGAAATAATCATTACATTCAACACCTTTGTCTTGATGTTTCTTTCAAAAATTACACCTTCTAGTGTTATCTAGAATCTAACTACACATTCCATATTTTCTGAAGAAACTTGATTTACTTTCTTTTCTTTGTCTAGCTTGTGCATTCAATTTTGTTGTGTTATCTTCTCTATGGTTTCTTCCATTTTTTTAGCAATTGCTTCACCTTCAATGTCACATAATCTTCATATATTCTTTTTATGAATTTGGGTCTCCAACATTTAGTTATTTTGGTTTGTAATAGTATCATAATGTCTTCAACTGAGACATCTTCCACAATAGCTCACTTTTTTGGCTTCTCCACTCACATGATATTCTTCACATGGATAAACATGTCTTCCTCCATCTTTGTCTTCAATTATGAGTGCACTATTGAACCCAATTTTTCTCAGACATGGGTATTCCTTACAACCCAACTTCTCTCCAATGTGGGTGCTCTTTTCTACTCAAATTATCTCAAATGTAGCTCTAATACCATTGTTATAAATTAAACACTATTTTCATAGGATCTTACAATATATCAAGATAAAATATCCATACAATTACATACATTCAATAACAAAATCAGTAGATAATATTATTGATGAATACATCAACTCAAGCAATGAAAATACATTTTATTGCAAATTTTATTCATACGCATTCTAATATTTTGTATTCAATATATATGCTTTGGATATAAGACTCTTCACATTCACAAGATCTTTAATCGTTCTACTTTCACTAACTCTTTATCTCCCCAAACTCACATTACATAGCTCACTCATAGGGTTTAAATTACAATTCAATCTAATAAGGTGGCCATGGAGCTCACTCATATTCAAGAGCTTATTGATCAATGAGGGAACATATCATGCATAGTCAATCGAGTTCCTCTTGAGCAATATACTCCTTAAAAGTCAATCCAGTACTAGATAGTAGTGTCATTTCTAGCTCTCCATATGTTGAACATGGTAACCATACAAAAAATTACCACACTTCAAAGAAAATAACTGGTAAGAGAGAGGTCTCTCAAAATGATATGCTTCCACTCAAACATGGTGAAGGAATAGAGTCTAAAAAGGGAAAAAATCCACTCCCAAAAGGAATGATCCCAAAAAATATGGATAAAATATTTAGATTGAAAATGAAAAGGGCAAGAAGGGTTAGGGATACCTAAATGCTGGAGATGCTCCTCAACAGGAAACCCTTAGTGTAAAAGACTCCAAGATAAACAAGAATGTTTAATCTCCAATAAATAAGCCCAATATGTCTGGAACCTGCGCATCCAAATAGGTCAAAGAGAGGAGACCTTCCACCATTGATTGCGCTTATCAATCATGGGAAGCCAAGGAGAGAGCCATCCATACCCCAAGCGTGCTCTCCCTCCTCCATTTTACAAGGTTGCTTTACCTAACTCTATATTACACAAGATTTCTATTTTTACAACCTTGGTGGAAGGACTAAAACCGGTATCTAGACACTCTGCTATGAAACTTTAAAATAAGTTTAAATTGTATATATACAATTAATGTGAAGTAGGATAGAGATAGTAGACTGACTGGTTATTTGCTAGCTTCACTCTGAGTAAACATTTAAAAAGGTGGTATAGAAAATTATTTCTTGTAAAAAGAAAAAAATAATTAATGTGAAGTAATTATAAATTTTAACCTAAAATAATTTATTTAAGTGTTAACACAAAACACACACACCATCATGTTGCCTACATGAAAACCAAGTTGTTACCTTATAAAAAGAAAAAATAATAATTAATGTGAAGTAATTATAAAGTTTAACTTAAAATAATTTATTCATTTATCTTGTTAACACAAAACACACACCATCATGGAACGAGTGATTGCCAATCATGGTACCAAAATTGTAGGTAGTTCCAAACTCAAGTCCCTCTACGTCTCCGTCACTTGGAGTGAACATTTAAAGAGGTGGGGCAATGATTTATTTCCTAATTAAAAATAATAATAATAATTAATGCAAAATAATTATAAGTTTAACTTAAAATATATATATATTTTTTGTTAACACAAAAAAGACACACCATCACTCAATAGTGATTAAAAAAAAAATTAATGTGAAGTAACTATGAAGTTTAACCTAAAATTATTTATTTATTTATGTTGTTAACCCACAGAAGGCACACCATCAGAGAGAGTGATTCCCTTCCCCATGATGTACACGAGAACCAAAGCTCAAACCACATTGCATTGCAATAAGAACCTTAAACCTCCTAAAGGAAGCCAAAGCCCTAATCATTACCTTGTCTTATGCCATGACCTAAAATAAATTTTCAATATTATATAAAAAATAATTTACTTACAAATAAACAATAATAATTTTAACAATTAAAATATATTATACGTAAAATTAAATTATAATAAAATATATTATACGTAAAATATATTATAATAAAATTAACTATGTATATAAATGAAAAATATGGTTCATCTTGAATCTATAGGCTTTATATCTAAAAATAATATTAAATATATTAATTTTAATAAATATTTATTATTTATTAAAAATATTTAAATATTAATTATACAATCAACAAATCAACGACATTCTTCCACGATTTTTTGCGGACGTTCCAATAAAAAAAAATGGACAAACTACTTCATCTGTCTCGAACAAATGCTCTTGATTCAACGGCATCCTTCCCCGCTTTTTGCGGACGTTCCAATGAAGGAAAATGGACAAACTTCGATGCAATTCAACTGGACCGCAATAAAAGCTAATTTCCTACATTTACAAATAATCCGAGTTTTACTCGTTAATCTTCCAACCCACACCTCTGCAAGCAGCCTAACTGCTATGCTAACAAGCTTTCTGTAACCTCAAATCTCTATAAAGCCTAATGTCCGTCACGAAAGGGACAGTTGTTCGCTCCATGTGTGAGGGGTGCATCTGACATTACATAGCAGCTCCTCCATTAATGTAATGTTCAGCAAGGTTATAAATATTAGCATTCAAAAGGGTAGGGTGAATATTGTAGTGCGTGGTCACGACAACAACAGGTCAATGCCACCGCCGTACTCAAACATTAAAAGTGATCAATTGCCGTTCTCATTACAAATACAAATACAGACTGTTCCTGAATAAACGTGATTATTAGAGAATAATGGCCCATTTATAGATAAAGTTATATATAAGTACTTACTGCGCCTTTCTGACCACTGGTCTGCAGAGCACCGTGATTTCTTGACCTTACATCACATTTGACTGTGATCCCAATCTTGTTCAGCGATAAGAACTCGACCTCCTCCTCTTCGCCGCCCGTCTTTCCCTCAGCACATAATTTGTGGGTAGATCTTCGCCAATTATTAACGACAGGACTCGGCCAGAATTTGAGAACCAGGGGAACATATTCAAAAAAAAAAAATGTCCGGATCATACATTGGCACTGACGCGGAGCAGTTGTGCTATGTTCGTTGCAACAATTGCAGCACTGTTCTAGTGGTATGGCATGCACACGACACTTTGATTTTGTAACTCATCTTCTTGTTGTGCTTATTGTGTGCGGATCTGTGATTGTTTTCCGTGTGTGCTGCTACTTTTCATGAATATGAAATGGCGTATCTCACTGTTATACCCACCATTTGAAACCCTCGTTATGTAGGTGCATCTACCCTACATGGGGATTATGAACTACTTTAAGTTTATCTACTAATATTTGTGAGAGGGTGTGTTAAATTTATCTAAAAATTCAAAATCCAACTGTTGCACCGAAATTTACTTAGTTGACTGTAAAATAATAAATATTAATAATATTTTTGTTAATGAACATGCTCTTCCCAATACAAAATAGTCACTTGTATGGTTTTAAAATCTTGTTATGAGATACCTAGGCCTGTTAACAATGTCAACGCATGTTTAGTTGTTACCTGTTTTCTTGTTGAAAAGCAGGCGAACAGGCTATAAAAGCTCCCCAGTTATCTTGCTTGATTTTGTTGAGTGTTCCACTTCTATTTGATTTCCGGATCACATTTCATATAATTGCTTTCTAGCTGGTGCTTCAATTTTACATAAAGAAACATATCTGTAATATAATATATTGAGAACATTCTGTACTATTTGCTCGAGTGTATCGCAATAAGTCGGAGCCACAGAATAACCTTTTATGGAGAGGTCTCTAAGAGTAACAATCTGGTTCTCATTTAAAAGTTTTCTTTTCGTTGAACATGAGGGTAAAGTTTTTAGTGTAACCATGCTCTTCTTCAGGCACCCAATAGTAGCTTTTCTCTTTGAAATAGAATGAAACATGACGCATTGCAGAATTTGACAATTATTTTTCAGGAAGGTTTTGAATGAGTCTTGTTGCATTGTAAAATGGGACAAGAAAGTTTTTTATAGTCTTGGCTGAAGGTTTCATAACATTCGAGTTTAAGAGTCGAGACAAAGAATTTTAAGGTGAACTGACAAGCAGTTCCATACTATGATGGGTAGAGTGGTTTTAAATATGTCATTACAGAAAGAATGGTAATGGTAAAAGAAAAAATAAAAATAAAGTAAATTCATTGTTTCATGTTTCAAAGGAAAAACCATTCACTAGATCTGCTACACAAATAAGAGAAGAAAATAAATTCATAATGCCAGTGTACTAACTATAACTATTAACCAGGTGAGCGTTCCCCGCAAAAGCTTATTCAAGGAGGTGACAGTAAAATGCGGACATTGCAACGATCTTTTATGGGTTAACCTGAAAGGCTTAGAGCCACAGCCACGTCTACCACTCACGTTGGACCAGGCCTCCAGCTCCAATACGAATCCTGTGTTAAACAAGGTAGAAAAACATGGAGATAACCATAACACCTATGTACTCTATGTGGAGCATAGGATATGACTTGATTGTTTCCAGCACCGTGAATCCAACGCCCTCTATCGTTTTCAATCAAGAGCAAATGTTTTAATATTTTTCAATGTGAGATTGTAGTGGGTTAACCTTCCTCACTCATGGGTTATATCTAAAGTGCGTCAATATGAATGTGTGATTATCAATAAATCAGAAAAACAGCTCCTTGTGTGAAGACGTAAACCATGTGGCAATGCCTTCCTGCAATGAAAGGAAAGAAGAATCAACTACAGGAATCGAGAGAGGTATAGACAACTCTCAAAATGGAAGATATATGTTTTATTTTCAATTTTATAATTTTATACCAGGCATTGTTTTAGAATCATTAGGGTTTGTTTTTTATTTATCATGCAGCTCTAGCGAAAAGGCATAGGGTTCCAACCGCTTATAACCGCTTTATCAAGTGAGGTTTTAATACTCCGGTATAAAATTAAGATTAGGACCCACGGACACAACCTTAATATCAATTGTTGTTTAAGATTTTCACCTAGGCGTACTAACTATTCCTTTCTCTGATGAAAACATTGCCTGCTAAGCGTGTTGCAGGGAGGAGATTCAAAGGATTAAAGCTGGTAATCCTGATATAAGTCACAGACAAGCTTTCAGTAGAGCGGCCAAAAACGTAAGCTAGACTTTACGTCAATGCATATATATGTTTTTCTGTTTGATTCACCGTACAACTGATAATCTTACATTGCTTTATTAGTGGGCTTCTTTCCCTTACCTGCACTACGGGCTGGCACAGGATGAAAAAAATCAAGACGAAATGTGAGGTAACGATCTTTCTTCTGATCTCTGATTTTCAGATTCTACAATCTCCGTCCTGCTTTTATGATTCTTGAACACTATCTATCCTTGATGTATTTTAACCCTGATAAAAAAAAATAACCTTCGGCTAGCTAAATTCAATTCATTTTTCTCTGTACCAAAAATAGAGAGATCCTTGCAATTAGAATGTACAAGCACATGCATTTATTGTATCCCATGCATGTCAAAAATTTGGAGGGAACATCTGTTTCTCGTTTTGTGAGATTAGAACATACAACTCTTAATAGTACTACAATATTGTTTTCAGCTAAGAGAGACAAAACTTTTGAAGCAGGGGTTGCAGTTTAAATTCATCTAATCTAAAATAAACGCTAGCGGTGTTTAAATTTTAACCTAACATTTTGTAACAGGACGTTGAAGTCGAAGGGATCAACCTGTACGCAGATTGTGCAAGTGGTCTGCGCTATCATTTCTACCATTTCCAAACTGGTTTCCCTTGTAATTTCACACAAGATGAAATTTCCATATTTATTTGACTGCATCCAGTGCATAAGATGAAATTCTCATATATATATATATATATATATATATATATATATATATATATATATATATATATATATATATATATTTGACTGCATCCAGTGCATAAGACACATTTGCTACTACCATTATTTTTTATTAACAAACAACCAAATATAAATGGCTTTTACTGGATGTCTTTTTTGGTTTGTTTTCGTTCAATTGTGTATACCAGGATAGCATTGCTTTACAATAGATATGTTATTTAGCTTCTTGTCCAAGATGTCCACCCTCTCTTTCTATATACATCCTTAGCTGTGTACTAGCCAATATTATATTATACAATATATACATACTACATTAACTTAGTACAATAGTTTGCATCTCTCTTTTACTGCCCTCATATTTTTATATTATAAAATATGTATATATACATAATACATTAATTTAGTACGTCTTAATTTTAATCCTAGAAATTTTTGGGAAAGGTTCAATGCAAACAGCAACGTCTTGGAAAGGCCGTTTAAGAATGCAATAGATTATTTCAACTTTAAAAACCACTTATTCAATAGCAGAAGAGTAGTGCAGGTTCGGTGTTGTAGACGGTCAGATGAATGGAGAGCTCAAAACTGGCAGTCACCAGAGCATTCATTGCAGAGAAAAAATACTGTCGGCATGAATGAATTCAATATAAGAGTTCTGAGACTATACATTGCCCGTGAGGAGTTACAAAGGCAAAAGGCACTCACGGAAGACTATAAAAGTTCTGAGACTGCACCAAGGGCTAAACTTCTCTTCAAAATGAAATCCAAAATACAGGATAGTCGATGGTAATGACTACACAAATTCGATTGAAAGTGACTCCATATTGGCACAGCAGCTTTGAATGCCTGCAATGCATGTTTGAATACCTTGACTGGGATGTTATTTTACGGTATATGACACGCCAAGCAATTATGTGGGAGATTATTTCCAGTTCCTATGTTGGAATTTCATTCCACTTTAATACTTCTTCTTTTTACAATAATATCATTAAAACTATCATTCCACCGCAATCTCTTAGGGAACTTTAGATTACATTTGGTATTAGGTCATTTGAAGCGTAGGAGAAGGAATTTTTATCACGTCTTGAGAAATTGGTTTTGATCTCGCCTCCTCAGTTTTCATAGCGATCAAGCAGCAAGGGTTCAGATTTTAGTTAACCGCTGATTTGGAACATGGAATTGAATCAGAAATACTGTATCTAGTCATGGTTTCTAAGTAAAAATTTTCCTAGAGGGTATGTTGATCCTTTCATATGAGAGTCAAAGTACTAAGTGTCTTTAGAGGTGTAGGTTTCTGGTATCGTTTTTAGTCGTTCTCGAAGCCATGTAGATGTGGCTGGGAAATACTCGATAGGTGTATCCAATAATAAAAACCCTGGTGTGTATTGATATGTACTTTCGAAATCAAACATGCACGAATTAAACCTGCATGTAACATCGCCAAATCCAGAAAAATATAAGGTAGACATAAATCCAACTCACATTTTCAAACAAGCTCAAATCCAACCAAAAACGTAAGGATCTAACAAACTCAAAGTTTAAAGACTTTCACTTTCTCACCCAAAAGTTCTCATATCATCTTAAACCAATTTTCCATTGGATCTAAAAGTAAGGTCAGCCTTGTTTTAAATCTTAATTAAAATAAAAAAATCGGCTGCCCAAAGAGAAAATTGTTAAGAAAACTCAGAAAAAAAAACTCGGAAAATTTTCTAATAAACAAACCAAAAAAAATTAAGAATAATTGAAGAGTTGATTTTACACTAGTTATTCATTGTAAAGAGTATAATTATAGTTTATAGAATAGCAATTCAGCCTAAATGGCAAATACAACTTTAAAAATGCAATATTGTCAGATGTAAAGTAATTTTTAAAGTGCTTTTTAGTTTTTCTTTCTTCTCCTTGTATTTGAGGGTTGGTCTTGGCTCTAAACTAGTGGGTAAATTAGAGGCTGCTCAAGAATGGTATTGTCATGATATATTTTCTTTAATTCTCTTAAATTCTTTTCTTCCTCAAGTGTCTAGGGTCTTCTATATTAAACTCATGATTCATAGAACTCTTCGTAATCCAATAGATAGTGGATCTAGCTCATCCAGTTGAATTTCCTTATAGGATTCACCACTCTACACTTGTCTTGTATGAATTCATAGATTGTATTTCTCAAATACAAGGTCAATAAGGTACTCTTGGCTCAACCTTCTACACGTTTTGAGGTGTATGGCCTCAAATAGAGATCAATTGTGCTCACACCCAAAAGTTCTACAAGGCTAACTCAAGATGCGAACAACCATCTTCTCCAAGATAGGCGTTTTGGAGCCATAATCCTCCCATCATAAATCTATAAAAAAAAAAAAATCAAAGAATTAATTTACAATGTTATATTACAAGAATTTTAACTATATATATAAAAAAATACAAAATCTTAAACCTTAAAAGTTCAAAGACATTACCTAATCGTAAGATTGACCTTGTTTCTATAGCAAATGGTGACATAAACAAGCTTCCTCATGTACTTTTATACAACTGCAACTCATTAAGGATAAGGTGGTGTTTGTCAATGTTTTCTATCATCATATTTGTATAAGTATAAAACCCTTCTTAGACCTCTTCACTACCACATAGGATAGCGCTATAAAATAATTTGGGGTTCAAGAAGAACCCCATGACATGAATTGGTGGACATAGTTTCCTTGTCCATCCCTTCTAAAAAATGTTGCTAATTACATCAAATTTATGTGTATTGCCACTTCAATAATTGTGAATGGTCTATTTGGCTCTATCTATTACCTCATACAAATAACCCATGATCAATTGTTCACTATATATAAGACAAAGAACCCTTACCAAGGGTTTTGTCACCTACAGCTAAATAGTAAGAAATAAAAATGTATGAAAAGTAATACTCAAATGGATAATAATATTTTGATATTTTAAATTTGAACTGAACACACAAATTACAATTACATTGAGAATTTCATGAACACTCTCCCAAAATAAATTATTATACACTTGGCTCAATATCTATTACCACTTCTATTTAGCATAAAATGATGAGGTGTCCTTGAACACAAACATTAGCTCCAGAGTGAGTGATGCTGAGAGAATGTTCTGCAAGGCAATAAATTGAAAGGCAAATTGAGTGATCCCTAGGCAAAGAATGTCCTTCCCATTATTATGTACCTCATCAAGCTAAGCATATTGGAGTGTATTTTATTTTTTGATAAATTCTAATGTACACCCATGGTACCTTCATGATACATTTGTAAATATTAGATTAGGGTTAAGTCTATAATTTAGAGTGTGAGTTATATTTTCTCTTTTATGTAAGTGTGAATGTGCAATAAATACATAAGTATCATGTAAGTGAGAGTACAAATATAAGTTTAATAAATATGCACAAGTATCTTGTATTTAAAAGTTCAAATATGTAATATAAATATATGCACAAGTATCCTAGATTAGGAGTGCAAGTAGAAGTGTAAGAGTCATGTATATGTGTGCAAGTATTATAAATTCAAGTGTTCATCAGTGATAAGTTGATAATCCAAGAGTCATGAGACTTGGCATATGGAGAGCAATAGTTAAGTATCTAAACAGTCACATTACTATTGCTACATTATAGAGACAATGGTCCATAGAAAATCAAATTGGAAAATAAGTCAAGTATTGTGAGTTCAAGTTGTAATAGAGGAGGAGCAATAAAGCTTGTATACATTTGAGCAATTAATATTGTATGTTTTTCTTCATGCATAGTATATAAATGATTATGGCTATTTACATTCATATTTTTGAATATAAATGAATGTTATTTGATTTATTATAAGCCAGATATACATATTAAATTGATCATTATTCTACTTATATTATTATCTTAAATTTTATATATTATGGATATTATATATTTAAGACCTGTGTGATATAACCTGTGATATTTTTTGTAATATAAGGCTGAAAATACCAATAGTGGTATCAAAGCTTCCACCAGGATCTGTCCAACATGATAGAGTTTATTGAAGTCACTATTATTAATTAGCTATTTCCATTTTTATAAGGTTGATTAAGAGTCTCTCTACTGATCGGTTGTAATAGCTTACATTTAAATTTATCAATTCGAGGGTAATCAAGGTTAGATTTAAAGAATAGTAATTCAGTATAGATCATACCATAGGGATCAATGCTAAGTTTAGTTTAAATTTATTTTAGTTTCAGGTGTTTACAAATAAGAGTTAGATTGTGCAAGAATGAAAACAGAATGCAATTTCTAATAGTAATTGGCTATTGATGAGTTTAACTATTGTTGAGTTTAACTATTATTAAGGATCCTTGTATAGTTAGTATTATTTATCTATTCTAACTTTATATTATATGAAAATACAACTTACTTTATTTTATATTCTAAGGTTAATTAACTATTTTTAACCTATTGTAGGGGCGAGAGCTTAGGAACTGGTTGTAGGAGTAGGCCCTGCCTCCTAGAAGATAGTGTAAGTCTTTCTCCCCTAGTTTACTTTATCTTAGTGACTAAAATGCATAACTATTCCTAACATGATTTTATTCTATGAATGCAAGGAAATACAATTACACTTACATAAATAAAATTAAACAGTAAATACAAATGACACAATTACCATTTATGAAGAATAAAGTGCTACTTTTATTTCTAGTGATTCAAAAGTACATGTTGGTGTAATTTCTTCAAAAAATCTTGACAAGACAATTCAATATTTTAGCATTTGAACATTTTGATATTAGACCTCCTCAAAGGTCTTCCTATGTAATATATATGATGACTTGTATAATTTTGAATAAACTCTTCCACGTATTTTGCCATGTGGAGTTTTGTGGACTTATGATGTGACAACTATGTACTTAACCAAAATAATCTAAATTAATACAATTCCTATTCCTGCTTGGACTTGGTAAACCTTCTGAATGGTCCAAGTGGCAATACGTAAGCTAACTTAATAAAGAAGCACTAAATTTAATATTGCATAAGATATACAATAAAACCCAATATACTTTATTTTAGGAAAACGTTCAACAATTTTATGTTTAAATCTAATAAACCTAACAATAGTTGGATTATACAACTTTATTAAATAAAGTAATAACAACTTTATTAATCACAATATCCCATGTGAAGAATATGTGATAAATCAAATATTATGCTAACTAAAAATGCTTGGCTACCATGTGAACAAGATGTGGCAAGCAACATCAATTAAAAAACTTAATAATCCTTTGGTAACTACTAGTAAAAATCCATCGGTAACATATTTCAGTAGCTACCTTCTATAACATACTTCGGTAACTATCTTCTGTAACATGCTTTAGCTACCATCTTCTGTAATAGTAATCTACTACTACTCTATCATCGTGCCTTAGACTTCTTGCATTCTTTGTTCTTACACCCATCTCTTTGCATCCAAGGTGTATCCCAAGATTTACATTAGCTACATCTTCGTCTGTGGAATATTCTTCAACATCTTGCCTGCATAATTACTCATAACTTAGACATATTTTACATAAAACAAACACATTTATTAGAGTATCTGCATTTATCATTTTATTGATAAATTACAGAAATATACAACAATAACTTACATAAAACATATTATGATCATTAATTAACCATAAGAATAAAATATTCTATTATAGAAATATATTCCAAATATCCTCTCATCATATCCCCTAAACTGAAATCTATGCATGTCCTCATGCATATGGAGAGATGAGATAAACAAAATATGACATATTTTACACACATATCAAATGTCATCATCCAGATTCTTGCAACTGAAAGATTAAAATTAATCAAAATTCACACTATCTTTCAAAAAACCATTTATAATCCATGAAACAAGACATTATGAGTCTATGTAAAATTTTCCAGAAGTAAACAAACATATATAAAAAAAATTCAGAAAATAATCATGATATTGAAAAATAAATGTTTCCAAAAATATAAAAAACATAAATCAACATGTTACATAGTTCCAAAAAATATATATGTAACTATAAATAAAATATTCCAGAATATAATTGTACAAAAACTCATCAAAGAATAATGACTGGATTTTATTAACAGAAACCATTTTTGTAGAGAAATAATGTACTGTGCACAACTATTTTTCAGAGGATAGTTCCTGCAAGAACATGTTATTAGAACAAATTTTTAACAAAATGTATTCTCCAAAGTGTTTTTCTGCAATTTACATACAAAAACATTAAAATTAAAACATGAAAAACTATATCATCAACATCATTCAAAACAAATTACTTATAAGATCAAAATCATTCTAGATAAACAATAAACATCTACAAACAATAATAATAATATATTAACATAAGAATCTGAATAAAATAATTCAATAATTTTTGCTTTGTAGTTCATCTTACTTGTGCCCATCGGGTAGAGATTTGTGAGGATGGTGGTCTCGACTATGGTAACCTGCATTCCCTTTTTAATATTTTTACCTCCTCCTTGGATTTTTGTTCGCCCACTGGTGTCTCAACCATAACAATTTTGATATGCTCAAATTCATGTGAATCTTCCTTCTATCCTGCATCCTGCATCTGAGAAGGTCAACTAAAACAACAATATTATCTATCACTACATTGATTTCTAGGGGTACCCTGACATTCAATACAAGATTCGCTGATGTGGTTCCTATCTTGATGGAAGAAACTAATTTCTTAGGTTGATTTTGCTGCGTCAGGCTGATGAGCTGGTGGGGACTATCTTCATCAAGGAGTTTAGAAAATTTTATCGGTTTAGGTGTATGGACTGCTTTGCTGAATTTCATTGACTTTTTTTGCTTTTTATTTGGTGTGGAACTATTTTTTGGAGAAGCATCGACAAGTGGTGATCGGTTGACAGGATCAATGGGTTTCGTCACCCTATCCATTAAAAGTTGTTTGATCATGTCTATCTAAATGTTAAGGGCTCACTGAATCAATTTAGAATGCTCTATGAAAGCCTCTCGCAATTTATCAATTTTGATGTGTAAGATAGTATTTTGTACCCAAAGGTGGGACATAATTTTTGGTAGTAGAATCAGGTCCAAGTAAATTGAATTCATGCCCTAATGTATCATTTTTCTTATAATTTTTGACAATATTTTTTGATGCCTAGCTTTTGACTGGTTTGGTTTGATATTTTTAGCAGGTTGGCATTTGGACTGTCAAGTTCTTCCCCTTGAATTTTGGACTCATGTTCTTCTTCAGTCGAATTATCTTCTTCAAATTCATTCTCAGTGGATTCAGAGTACTCCAATAGGTTAGATTCATCCACTATCTGATTCCACGCAATTTTAACTTCATGAGCTTTCTTTAATACTATTAACTTAATCAAGCCATGATGTGCAAGTAGGTGTAATTTAGGTTTTTCTTGGGGGTTTTTAGGCTTAACCCGCAAAACTATAGATTTCAGTGATTGAAACAAGAAGTAAGGTAAATTGATAACACATTCACTATTTTTAGGAAACTTTAGATTCATTAACATACGAATATGGTAATATGCGCAAATGGACATCCATACTTCTAGGATAAAGAATTTAATAATCAGGATGGTTTCCTCCTGCCATAATAAGAAAAGTAAAGAAGTAGAAACCCCTTTTATCCATCCCTCCTTGTCCTTGATAATAGTACATTTTTCACCAAATTTGGATACCAACTCAGTAACACTTTTGGAGGGATTTTTGTAGTATGGTAATCCTACTTCTGGTAGATTTTGTACCTCCGAGATTAAACTAGAGTTAAGATTAAATTGAATACCTCCAAATTAAGTGGTCATCCTATCAGGGTCATAATTTAGGATAAAAAAATTTAGTCACTCCTTGGTCATGCCCTCTAAACTTGGTACGAGCCTCCCACCATCTAGTATTTTGGAATAACTCAGTTATAGTGTCACTAGGGTTCTGTGTTTTGATCGAGGATGGTTCATTGCACTTTTGAAACATAGAGTGAGGCATAGTAGAGTCTAGGTTTTTTTTGTTTTTTTTAAAGTAGAAAGGGATAGGTAGAAGATTTCTTAGAAACCCCAATGTTTTATAAACTGGGAACCCTACAATTATCCCAATAGCAACAAAAATTTGTTTCACAATTTTGTAGAGTGTTTTATTATCTTTAGAAATGAAAACGTAAAAGAACAAAATCAATTTTTATTTTTTTTAAACTTGTCTACAGTTAACCCAGAAAAATTATCGCTAAAAACCCTCATTAATATTATCCTAATCCTCTGCACATCTCTTCATTTTTACATTAATTTATCTTTATTTCAGATGTAGAAGAAAAATGAAATAAGAAATAAATTTGTAGAAACTGAACAATAAACAAATTTGTTTTTACCTATCACTTTTTACGATGTTTCACCATCCTTTCTACATTGTCAAAAAAAATTAACCTCTACTCGCATAATTTTTTAAAATCTCGAAGCTCACTTCCATTCAACTAAACGATTTCAATAAATTTTACTAGAAAAACTAGAAGAAATTACTTAGAAAACTATTACAAGGGATCAATATCGATTTTGAGCAACTCATCTATGAAAAAATGATTTAGGGCCAGTTTTACTTTGCATGGTTGCATGCAGAGATCATTCATCATCGATTAACCCTATCCTACGATAGAGACACATCGAACATCTATCAATGATGAGTACATTTTACCCTAAGATCAATGACAAAAAATACTTTTTGATTTAATGAATTGTCGTCCATTGATTTCATTTTAATCAACGATATATGGCTGAGATCCACACCCTAGCACATGATTCATTGGTGAAAGCCACAAATCGAAAATAATTTTCCTCTATGGGTGTCATGGCAAAGCTTCTAGACCATCATTTTTTCTTTCCATTCATTGTAACCCTCCATTCAAACTTTTAATCGATGGTTTGCATTGTTCATCAGCATTGTCTCCAGTGGTTGGCAAAGAGGATCCACCTGTACTACAATGGTATGGGTTATACGGTGATTGGTATCATCTTGGTGCCAAACCTTCTTGCCACCTTGCATGGTGAGGTGGGTTTGATTTACCACATGTCATAATTCTTAGTCACCTATTGGATAGAATACAATTAATTTTTTAATAATTCTTCTCATGCCATGTTTCATCCTATTTGGTGACTTATTGTTGAAGCAGTCAAGCAGATTGGTCCATGTTCTCGTTAATGTACATGTCCCAATGAAACACGTCATTCTTATTTTTGACCCTTAGGATAACTGTGTTTTCAATAAGAACGGTAAGTTTTAATTGGCACGTGGCACTCATTTATTTGGACATGTCATAAGAGGTGTTTATGTGGTGCTAGGTTAACCTATGTTATTTTTTAGAACCAGGAAAGCTTTTATGAGAAATGGAAATAGTGCAACTTTAAGAATAAAACAATGAAAATCACATGGAAGTTGGGGCCTAGTTTCATATGGTAGAAGTTATGGCTAGAATGAAATGCACAAGTATTTAGATTAGAGCACAAAACAAAGGAGCAAGTGTGGGAGAGGATTATGAGTAAGGTAATGAAAGCACGAGGATACGAAAGCAAAAATAAAAGCGAATATGCGGAATGCAAACGAAGAAACTGAACTTAGTGCTAAATCCTAAAAACTTGAAAATGCATGAAAAGAGGGAAAAGCATGATCGAATCGAAATGAAACAAATGAGAATAAATAAGACAGACATTTTTATTAATGTGTTTCAAACTTTGTTACAATATGCATCCTCCCCTTCCAAGGGCTAGGAGCGTTTAAGCATGAGCTCTTATTACATCCATGGGCGCCTTTCCTTCTTCCGCGTGCCCACATGTAAAATGGGTGGACCAAAACATCACCACCGCTTGGAATGATGAGTATTGACTCCTCGCTACTCCTCCGATGTCTGAACCCTGCATTCAAAGGAACAAGAAATGGTCAGTAGCACCTGCGGATGAAACAAAGCATGTAATCCCCAAGCCTACGATAAGTAAATAAGAAAAATGAATTAAACTATGACTAAAACAGATCCAAATGCTATGAAAATTTTACAGGGGCATCGAGATATCACCAGGAAGGTTCTGCAAAAATAACAGTCAAAAAATTCCTCACGAATTTGAATTCGCTCCGGGGCGGGACGAATTCACCTACAACAAAATGCCGAAAATATACTGTCCCAATGTCCTGCCTCTGGAGCTCCAAAAGACCTGAAAACTTGGGATTAGCTAATTGGGGGCATTTTGGGAATACCCAGATGGTCAGATTTTCCCAATTTGGCCTACATCAATGGTAATTTGATAATGCTACCTGTAGGTTAGTAAAAGCAAGCAAAGCTAGAAATATGATCAAAATTGCTCAAAAGGAGACGAAATTCAAATGACAACCTATTTAAACATCATAGAATTGAATGCAAAAATGAAAGAAAGCAAATCTACCATGGAATTCCCATCACTCCGAAAGGGTGCGATTAGGATTGTGGCAATGTGGGAGGGGGCGCCCATGGGGTAGGCCGCCCACCGTTTGAAGCTTGATTTCGACACCAATCCACTTGGGATGGGTTCAAAACCTCTTGTGTGGTATTGTCAGAAAATTTGGTGGGATATTGTGGCCAAATGTCAGGTTTGGGAATCGAGATTTGTCCTCCCAATAGTCACCCAATGACCTCCCTTCTAAAGGAGATCAAGGATGTGAAAGGTGCAAATCCAAAAGGTATGAGATGTGTAAATAAAACGACAGCATTTCGTTACTCTAAAATGCTACTTCTCTCCATATTTTGGGGTGAGGAAACTCACCAATTTATAGACCTGGAGGTCTCTTGAAATGGGCATGCAGAGGTGCCACTTGGCAATCATGCCTCCCTAGGGGGAAGGAGATTCCTCCCTGAATAGGTACTCCATGACTGACCTTGCAGATGCCTCTAATGCTTGAAAACGCTCACCCATACTCCCATGCGATGAAGGAAGCGTTGGGTGGCGGACCTGAGCTGCCATTTGTCAAGATTTGACTTTTTCTGTCACAACCTACAATTCCCGCCCCCCCCGAGTGAATTCAGGATGCGTCCCCGGGGGGGGGCGAATCCCATTTTGAATTCATCTCGATGTGGGACGGATACTAAGCAAAGTGCCTGAATGTGCCAAATTGATCTCTGACCTTTCAAAACTGCTGTGAGAGTGGTTAGGACCACTGTTTGACCTATGGGGGCTGCCCTTGGTGCTGTGTGTGTCAAAGCGATCAGTGTTTGTAGTCACATAATCGGATTGGTGCTATTTTGGTGTCTACAGATGCCCCTTTTTGGGATGCGCTGTGCATGGCGCAAAGACCGAGCAAAAATAGATAACCAAAGCATCAATGATTAGGGTTTCTCAATAACCTAACCAACTTTTGATGCCCCAAGTATGGAAAGGGGCATGCATTCTTGAATCCTTGCTTCTGATGAGCGAAGGAACTCAATTCAAGTGTTAACCTTTTTTGGTGAGGTGTTACTTGATCTTGGAAATTGATCGGTCATGAATAGGCAAAGGGCACAACCTTTTGTCTGTGAGAACCTTGAGTTCATGATTCATGAAATGCCAAGTGATTTGATCAGATTGTGACTATTGCTTTTTTACTGCCCAAGCAGGAGCGTAATTGTCTTTATCAATGATTCTTTGAATGCATGCCATTTTCCTTAATTGGGTGTGTGCTTGCTGATTGGTGACTAAGTGTGACTACCCCCTCAAGCGACGAATCGATGAGGGAATGACCTTCATGAGAAAAGTGACGAGTCACTTGACCCAATATGACTTGTGCAAGGGTGCCTTTAGATGGTGTAGCGTTAAGCGTGTGTAGTTTTCCGACATTTAGACCTATTTTTGGTGGGTGGTAACCCTTTTTGCGATGCTTTTTGGAGCTGAAATTGGTGAAAATCCATCCTCCCGTGGAGCGGTTCGGCTATGGTAGCCTTCTTAGGGAGTAGGATAGTGACAATTTGTGACCCCAACGTCTATTTTGCATGCCCGAGATGTCAAGTGCAACATCACTCTCATCGGGCAAGTTTATGAGCTTTTTTAGTGCATTTTTGTTCAATTTTTGTTGTTTTTTGAAATTTTTGCCCTGAATTCGTCCCAGGGTGGGACGAGCGCTAACCAGAGCTCTCATCCCATGGGGGAACGAATATAAGGTCAAAAGGCCTATTTAAAGGTCAAAACTAGGGTTTGGGCTCATTTGCATTCAAATTTTCTTGCGATTTGGAGCTCTGGGGAGGAGGAGGTTAATTTTGTGAAGCGAAGCACTGCCGAATTTCTCCTGACATCATGAGTGCACAAAGCGGATCGAGCGGCGGAGCCAAAGAGAGACCATGAAGTGCCCCCTAGTGTTATTGCTTTTGTTATATGTTTTAAAGCGTAAGTGTTTTGTTTAATTTTCTTTGTGATGATGTTTTCCAAAATTTAAAAATGAAACCCTAAAACTGAGCTGAACACAACCAAGACTTAGTTTACAACTGAATGACAAACGTAGTGAAAACCTAGGTAAAGAATTGTTATTTTGCTTGTAACTAAAACCCTAGGATAAACGAAACATAAAACCCTAGTTCTTAGGTTTAGTTGGTCAGTTTTAAAATGTAGGTTACAACCCTAGGTTTAAACTATTATTTTAAATTTATTTTGTTTGTGTAGAATTTTTAGACTTAGAATACTGAAATCCTACGACTGACAATAGGACTGACAAAATATTTATGTTTTTGTTAATTAATCAGTTTAGAGTTTTAAAACCCTAGGGCTGACAAATTAATTTTTTCCGAGTTTTTGTTTTGTTTTTGAATTTATCAGTTAGGATTAGAAACCCTAGGACTGACAAATGGATTTGTGTGAGTTTTTTGTTTTTTTTTTAAATTTATCAGTTAGGATTAGATACCCTAGGACTGACAAATAATTTTTTTTGAATTTTTTGTTTTGTTTTTAAATTTATCAGTTAGGATTAGAAACCCTAGGACTGACAAATTAAAATTTTGAATTTTTGGAATTTTTGTTTTGGCTGTACATTGGTAGGCAATGTTGTATATTCATGTTATTGCTATACAATTTTTTTTTTAAATTATTTTAATGTTTTTGTGTTGTTTTCTTTTGCAGGTTGTTAAGAGCCGACGGTCGCGTGTACCTCTCGCTTCTTTGCAGCGCGGGGGATGCTAGACGTGGTCGACTAGGAGTGGCTTGATTCCCTTGGGCTCAAGCAGGTGGCTCGACTGGAGCCTGTGGTCAGGGATCGGGCTTATCTGATGGCCTTGATCAATCTGTGGGATCCTTGGACCAACACCTTCCATCTCCCAATAGGGGAGATGACAGTGACCTTCGAGGATGTCTATCGGATTCTATGGATTTCGATAGATGGACTACCGATCAGGACGTCGTCGCGTGATCAACAGACGGTATCGCAGTGCGATGCTTCGAGCATGGGGAGGAGAGCGGGTGTGGAGGATCCGATGGAGAGGGCAGAGGGCGACTGCCATATTGGCAGGATTTTGGTCCGATGGTGGCTGGAGAGGGGGGTGTTGGGAGTGAGGCACGCATTCCTTATGGGCCTTGTTTCCAACATGTTGCTACCTAACTCGTCAGGTGCGAGGTTCCCATGGAACTTGCTGGATTTGGTGTGGTGGTTGGTAGAGTGCCCGACGGAGGAACCGCTAATCATGATGTGGGGATATACGCTACTAGCACAGCTCTATGGGGAGCTGTATGAGGTTCGCTGTCGAAAGTGAAAGGGGATTAGTTGCAACTATCTGTTGCAGAGATGGGCTTGGCAGCACATAGCGATGGAGAGGCCAACTGGGTTACTGTGGATGACTCGAGCGGAGATGGAGGACAAGGATATAGGATATGCGGTTCTGTGGCGACGGTCTAGGGAGCAGGGATAGATTCGATGATGGGTAGGTGCCATAGGGCACTATGTCGATGCCCTCGCTCGGCTTACTCCAGGGGAGGTGCTCTGGTACCCTTATCGGGACTGTCCAGCCTGGCCGAAGGCTAGAGAGTGGCTCTGATGGGTACACAGAGAGCGATGGCTGATTGGGAGGCATGGTACCGAGCATGAGTTCTTCCCCTACAGTCGGGTGCCATGATAGTTTAGGGTATGCCAGGGGTTTCCTGGTGAGCCCATTGTCTATCGGCATCGGGGGGACGAGAGAACTCTGGACCGACCGATCATCGCGCCATTAGGCGAGGATTTAGACATAGTGATCGACGTCTCGGATGTGGATGACGTCAAAACTACCACAAAGTACGACCAGTGGTGGGTACTGCGGCGATGGCGGGGAGAGGGGCCACTAGGAGGTGCAAAGGTGGTAGCAATAGGCAGGGAAGGTGCCGAGGCACCAGGAGATGATTGGGGAGCTACTCGAGAGGATGCAAACATGGTGGAGGTGGAGGATGAGAATGTGGATTTGGGGGTTTCGGATCAGCCGAAGATGCAAGACATCACAGAGCAGTGGGAGCCCGAGCAGGTTGCTGTTCTAGAGATGCCCATGCCTCAGGCAGATGCGGAGGACATGGAGTCTAGGTTACGTGCTAAGAATGTGTAGTTGGAGGGGTTGTAGCAGAGGCACGATGAGGATTTGGGGGATGCGCTACAGGAGAGGGATATCCTACGGATGTAGCTGGTGGAGCGAGACAATGCATTAGTTGCTTACCATCGACAGGGTGGGGATACTGATGTTGCACGGGAGAGGGATCTCCTACAAACGTAGCTGGCAGAGAGGGATAGGGCTTTGGCACGATGCTAGGAGAACTTGGTGACATATCGCCAGTGGGAGATGGACTCGGTGCGGCAGCGGTTAGAGCTGGAGGCAGAGATTAGCCACCTTGGTGGGCAGGTCCCTACATTCAGCGCAGGCAGATTGTCATGTCGCTTGAGAGGGAGTGAGACTAATCAGTCAGCATCCTCTCGACGCAGGCAACTGGATGAGGGGGGGCAAGTAGGCATGATGCGGGGGCTAGCAGCAGCCGCCCTGAGGGGTCTCATATGACCCACACCATGAGGGGTAGTTCCCGTCGCACCGATCCTACGTGATCATGGTGGCCGACACCCTAGGCTTGGGGGTTTTTGAGCTTTTGGATTGTTTTGTGTTGCGGGGTCACAGGACTAGTTCATTGTAGCCTGTGGGCATTTTTGATGATATATACAGATGACTTTATTTTGTTGATGATTTGATTTTATGTATGATGAGTGATGAGTATGGATGTATGTACGTTAATTTATTTTGATGGATGCATATGTTATGAGGAATGCAAATGTTTTTTATTTATATGTGATATGCAAACTGGGATGGATGAATTGAATTTGTGTTGTTTGGCGAGGGCACCATATATTGTTTAGAATTTTATGGTTTTTTATCCTAGGCGATTGCTGTGGTAAATGACTTTCCATGTATACATGTGGTTTTTGTATTTTCTGATGGTAATGTGAGGATGAAAAGTAGCGTAGTGGGTTTAGAAATGTAGCTAAGGTTTTCTGAGACTCAGATGATTTTAACTCACTAGCCAAGATTGTACTTTATCTTACAAGACTTTTGAATAAGGTATGAATCGGACTTGTTTTTGACCAAGCTATTTCACATCCCTGTGTGTGCAATTGAGTTCATTTATGTGGTATTTTTCCGGGATACCGGCGATTGCCGAATAGGTTTCCAACCAAACCTGTACTGAGGATCACCTAATTAGCTCCACTAACTCCTTTGTTTTATTTAGTTAGATTAATCTGCGTTGCTATCTAGGATATCATAAGCTAGCTCATCCACATGCAAATATTGATCTATACACAAGTTAATGTGACAGATATATCGTCATGCGGGAGGTTTACCGCCAGTGACCGATAGGCTATCCACCAAACCGATACTGAGGTTTACCTCATGACCTATCGAAATGCTGAGAGTTCTAGGGATTCAAGTTCGACTCCCTTCTTTTCTTCAATTGTATTGGGATACTTGCTCATTTGTAGTGATAAAAATCACTATTTATTTTTATATATTTTTCTTTTGAGCAAGGGATTTGGATTTCAAGTGATAAGAATCACTATTGTATGTGCCTTTTGATGTATGCACTCTGGTGGTGATGTCAAATTTTTGGAGTTTTGAATTTTTGCAAAATTTTGATGTTTGCAACTTTTTGAGAACTAGGGATTCTTGGGGAATTGGGTAGGGAAGATGCTTGTCCTTTTGCCAACTCTCAGCATTATTGGGGTCATTCGCACAGGGGGATGAGCAAGATAACCGTTTCACTTATGGTGACCTGGATTTTTGTGCATGTTTCATCTTTCGTTCACACAACTTGGGAATTTTTATGTGTTTTAATTTGTGTTGGGATGCTACAATAACAAGGTGTGATCCAAGTAGAACTCTACCTTCGTAAAATCTCGTCGACTTGGTACGGATGTGGGCTAGAAAGCAAAATGATGATCGAAAGACGAAAATTCTTGATACATTAGAAGACCACTAATTCTGGTGCGGTAAAAAGCAGTGAATGGCGTTTTCATTTTTTTTATTTTTTATTTTTTTATTTTTTGGACTGCTTATAAAATGGAAAAATGTGGAACAAGATGGACTAGCGGAGTAATTACAGTCTATGGTGCCTTTGACCTGTAAGATCACAAATATGCAATGTATGGATGCGATGCTTAATGTAGCTAAATATTTTTGTATTTTTGATGGATTGATTTTTGTGAATATGAAGATGAGATGCGAGAAGATCTCTCTATTGATGAATTTGAGCATGCCTGGAAATGAGATGCAAATTTTGGTTGTTTTTGATGGTTTTATTTTTTTTTAATTTTCTTATTTTTGACCAAGCGATTGTGGGAATCCTTGGAGCTTTTTGGGATTGACCAAGCGATTGTAGGAATCCTTGGAGCATTTTGGGATTGATCAAGCAATGGTAGGAATCCTTGGAGCATTTTGAGATTGACCAAGCGATTGTAGGAATCCTTGGAGCATTTTGGGATTGACCAAGCGATTGTAGGAATCCTTGGAGCATTTTAGGATTGACCAAGTGATTGTAGGAATCCTTGGAGCATTTTAGGATTGACCAAGCGATTGTAGGAATCCTTGGAGCATTTTAGGATTGACCAAGCGATTGTAGGAATCCTTGGAGCATTTTATTGGGGATATGGCTCTCTTAGATATGGAATGGTCACAAATGATTGATGTTCAAGGGTTCCGGGTTCCTTGATTCCATCAAGAGAGGCTAGTCGGTACGTCCCGGGTCCTATTTTGCTATCAATTACATATGGACCTAACCAATTTTCCGTGAACTTGTCCCTTAGGTGGGACGACAAACTAGAGTTCTATTGGTTTTTCTTCAAGACCAAATCACCAACCCGAAAGTCCCTCAGGTGAACTTTCATGTTGTAAGTTTTCTTGAGTCGCTCTTGATAGATACGTAAATGCTCGAGAGCATTAACGCGTTGTTCGTAAAGCAACGTAAGCTGGTCTAATCAGGCCTACCGCACAGCGTCATCATCGATGAACTCTTGCATTGATATGCGTAGGGAAGGAATTTCCAACTCGAGAGGCATGACTGCCTCGGAGCCATACACAAGCGAAAATGGAGTTGCCCTAATGGGCATCCGAATGCTAGTGCGATAAGCCCACAGGGCAAGTGGGATTTGGATGTGCCAATCCTTATGACTATCCATGACCGTATTTTTAAGGATGGCAACTAGCATTTTGTTTGACGCCTCTGCTTGCCCATTTGCCTGCGGATAATAGGGTGTTGAAAAAATGTGCTAAATTTTGTACTTTGTGGTCAAAGCATGCACATCTTTGTTCTTGAATGACATCCCATTATCCGAGACTATTTTGGATGGAATACCAAAATGACATATGATGTTATGCAAAATGAACTCCACAATGCGGGGTCCTGTCGTAGAGGTAAGCGGAACTGCTTCCACCCACTTGGTGAAATACTCTGTGGTCATTATAATAAACATGTGACGGCCTGACGATGCAAGGGAGATATTTCCAATTAGATCGAAGCCCTACTATGAAAACGGCCAAGAGGACTGGACTGTCTGCAAGTCCTGGGAAGGTACGTGCATCAAATTGGCATGATGTTGACACTTCATGCACTTCCTGACATATGCGCAATAATCTCGCTCTAAATATGGCCAATAATAGCCCATGCAAAGAATGTGCTTTGCAATGGCCATACCACTGAAGTGGCCACCACATGTACCATCGTGCGCTTGGGCGATCACCCAAGTGGACTCTTGCTGGTCCAAGCAACGAAGGAGGATTCCTACGTAGCTACGACGATACAAAATGTCTCCTATCAAGACATACTTAGACACTTTCTACTTGAATGCTCATTTTGTGGCATGCGTCAATCCAAGCGAGAGATTACCTAACTTGAGGTAGTCTCTAATGGGTAAATACCAAGTCCCCTGCGATAGGAAGCCTCGACGGTATGAACAGCCAATCCCTCTTGAATTTCATCCCTAGCAAACGCTGAGCGGGAGAGAACTTGTAAGAATAGCATTGTGTTGCTATTAATGGGAGTAGGGGAGAACAAGGACCCCTAGTTGGCATATTTCATATGATCGTGGATTCGAGAGAACTTATCCGAGGATGGTTCAATCTGGATCATGTGGATTCCTGGCGTCAATTCGGAGCTTGCACGCTCCATCGCGGATTGCGATAGTTTTTTGACTTGAATGGTTGTCATATCACCAGAAAGGTCTTGCGGGATTAATGACCCTAAGGAGGCAATTGTGTCCACAAAATGATTCGATGACCGAGGGAGTGCCTCGATGTCGTACCACTCAAGTTTTGCCAAGAATTTATCCACAAGGGCTTTATAAGCCTGTAGAACTGGGCAGTTGCATTGGAATACCCCTTTGACTTGATTGACAATTAACAGTGAATCACCAAATATGTGCAGTCATTTGATGTTCATGGCGATTGTTGTCTGAAGACCTATGAGCAAGGCTTCATACTCTACATTATTGTTGGTGCATGGGAAATTTAATTTAAATGATAGGGTCATTGGAGCACTATGCGGTGTGAAGAATACTATTCCTGCGCCACCACCTTGCTCACATTTAGAACCATCAAAAAATAGCGTTATGTCAGCCTGTGACTCAGGCTCATCAAAATATGGCTATTCTGAGACATGGAAGACCCCATCATCAGGTAGCTCTATGACCAGAGGCTGATCGTCTTCGAGAGGAGCCTCTGCTAGTTGATCGGCTATGACCTGCCCTTTTATGGATTTCTATCCAATAAACTCTATGTCAAATTTCGTCAACAACATGATCCATTTCACCGTGCGACTACTATGATAAGTACAACTCATCATGTATCACAATGGATTCTCCTTAGACACAACATACGTAGTGTTGCTCAGCATGTAGTGGCATAGCTTTTTAGTAGTAAACACCACTGCCAAGCAATGTTTCTCGACGTATGCATAGTTAAGTTCATAACTAACCAATGTGTGGCTAAGATAGTAAGTAGCTTATTCTTTGTGAAGTTCATTCTTCTGGGCTAGCATGGTGCCCAGTGCCACCTCAGTAGCTGAGATGTATAAGTAGAATGGCACTCCTGGTCTAGGTGGTGCCAATACTAGCGGCAAATCCAAGTATCATTTTATGTTGTCAAAGGTTGACTGGCACTCGTCATCCCAGTGAAATGCTACCCCCTTGTGCAATAATTTGTTCATGGGTCGGCACTTGTCAGATAGCTGTGCTATGAAGCGCTTAATTGATGCGACCTTTCCCTGCAGACTTCTAAGCTGCTTAATGGTAGTTGGGGGAACCATTTCAAGGATTGCCTTGACTTTGTTGGGGTCTACTTCGATGCCTCACTTTGAGACTATGAAAACCAAGAGTTTTCTAGATGTGACACCAAATACGCACTTCTTGGGATTCAGTCTGACTTTATGCTCCATGAGGCGATCGAGGATCTTTCTTAAGTCATCGAGATGATTTGGGCGCAAAAGAGACTTGGCCAACAAATCATCCATGTAATCTTCCAAAGTTTTATGCATGTAATCATGGAATATGTACGTCATGGCACGTTGGTAGGTGACGCCAGCATTTTTAAGGCCAAAAGGCATGACCTTATAACAAAATGTCCCCCAAGGCATTATGAACACCATTTTTAGTTGGTCCTCGAGATTGATACGAATTTGATTGTATCCCAAGAAAACATCCATGAGGGATAGCATTTCGTGACCTGCTGTAGCGTCTACCAACGTGTCAATGCTTGGAAAGGGGAAATCATCCTTAGGACTTGCTTTGTTTAAATCTCAAAAATCAGTGCATATGCGAATCCTCCCGTTGGGCTTTTTATGCAGGCACCATGTTGGATAGCCATGGCAGATAATCCATGCAGATGACAAACTATGCATCCAACAGCTTTTGCAATTCATCTTTGACCATCAAGGCCACTATTGGGTGCATCTTATGTAGTTTTTGCTTAACTGGCTTGATTTTTGGATCAAGCATTAGATTATACATGACTAGCTATGGATATAGCCCCGAAATGTCTCTGTATGACCATGCAAAAACCTCCTTCTTCTATTTGAGAAGGGCAATGTAGTCAGCTTGCTCTTCAGGGGATAAACTTACCCCTAGCTTGATAATATGTGGATTCATTGGATCCAAGCCGATGTCTACATCAGTCGTCTCCTCGATCGACATGTGGGATACGTCCTCCAACTGATGCGAAGTTGGGATCAAATGGATATCATTAGCTGAGTTTAAATCTGCGTTGGGAACTTCAGGTTCCTCTTTAGCATGATAGATATCCTGAGTTGTCCTTGGGGTAAAATGAAGCATTTTACTAAAATGCCAGTACTCTGATGGGGACGGAGGTGAATTGACGTGATCCTAGTCAATGGCATCTATGTCTAGATGCAAGGACCGTGCTGGATCGTCCGGATTGTGGATGGGTGTGGTTAAGTCAATGGAGATCATGTGGATGAAATGATTTTGGTCTCCATTACCGTGGGTGCGATGACTCAAACATTCTGGATGTTCTCTATGTTTTGGATCTGGCTCTAGAGTTATTGGCATGAATGGATCAACCCTATGTGCTAATAGGAGGACAGGGTCTACCCTCGGCACTGATATCACCCTAGGGTCTCGGAGTGGAAGGTGCTCTTCGTGTACCTGAAGCAGCGGATCCAACACTTGATCCCACCCTGCTGGGTCTACGTACCACTCGTGCCCTGGAACTATGCCCATATGTTCAAATATGTCATTAATCTCCAAGGGTTATGGTTGCGACCTCTACCGCATGTGATTAAGATATGTCATTTCTGTTTCATCTTCGTAATAACTATCAGAGATCCAAAAGCCCTCATTGGATTCGACAACTATTTGAGGTATTACAGGGTCATCCTGCTCAAGAAAATTAATTTGGCCCCATTGTGGTTTTTCCACGCTCCTTGGGGGGACCTGATTCCCATGACGCGGCACTAGCTCGCTTGGAGCCTCTAGAGGGAACATTGTCAGAAGGGTCTCTTGATAGTCATTCATGGGGATCACTTGTGAGTGATCACTATCAGATTCGAAGGGATCATATGATGCTGGTTCATATTCATATTCATCCTCCGAAGATCCTTCTTGACACTATTTATACTTTCCTTGAAAGTGAGTTCCTGAACTTTCAACTCTCTCTAGCAAAGGAGAAGGGTTATTGATGTTAACAAGGGTGGTTGTTGACCATGGGAGGTAATATCCCAATGTATATTTTGTGTTTGGGTTGGCATAAGGATCTGATGCCAATCCACCCTTGTGGCCTATTCCTAGGCCTTGCATGTTTTCGACCAAGATGTCCAAGGGTAGGGGGTGGTTGAACCCTACTCCCGACTTGTCATAATGAATTTGGTATCTTGGCTGGAAAAGGACATGCACTCCTTGCTCATACCTACCTAGCCCATATCCATGCCAATTGCATTGGCCCAGATATCTCAGAGCAAAGTCCGAGTTAGACAGATAGTTGACATCTTTTGCAAAAGGCTCTTCATCCTCGTCCTTTTGCATGCATGGCTCAGTACCATGATCAAGGCCCCCATACACAAAATTTGTCTGGTTCGGCAGGTAGCCTAGAGGAACAATTGTCCCAATGGGGAGGCGAGGTCTCCCCATGTCTTGCACAGACTCTAGCATGGTCGTTGCTACAACATTCTGCACTAGATACTCCCCTAGGCCTGTACTGGCCATTTCAACAGTAATTGTTGGTGATTGAAAGGGAGGTAACAGAAGCTCTTCCTGAGTCCACTCCATGTTGGGTGGACTAGGAGCCTCAAATTCCATTGTGCTAGGCATCTCTTTAGTAGAGATGGTTGATATTGTTGGTAGCACCTCTTCCAGGATTTGCTTCCCTTTGTCCTTCTGTTTAGCCATGATAGGTGGCATTGGTGGTGAAGGAGATGACGATGAAGATGCACCTGGCTAGGGTTTTGATGGATTTATCACCAGTGGTGCTTGCGGCATCGAACCCTGTCTAGATGGATTTAATTGAAAATCCAAGTGCATCGATGGGAGGGTCGATTGCGGCATCAACTGCACCGCATTGCAATATTTTAAGGGTTCTAAGTCCACCGGGACTACATGCACTTCCCCTTCAAATGCATACTTCAAACACTGGTGAGCTATCGAAGGGACACACTTCATGTCCCTGATCCATGGCCGCCCTAGCAATATGTTATATGCCATCTCGCCTTCCAAAATATGGCACAATATAGGTATCGTATTTTGTCCTACTTCAACGGGTAGAACAATTGTGCCAACTTTCGAGCATATCGCATCATTGAATGCTCGTAGTATGTAAGTGGAAGCCGTGATGTGAGAGGCTGGCAACTTCAGATGTTTCAATGCTGCTATGGTAATAATGTTACTGGACGAGCCAGTGTCTATCAACACCCTCTTATACGGGATCCCGTTGACCCGCACGATAACGTGTAGGGGTGGGTCTGCCATGTCATCAAACACTGATTTTACTTCATCTTCTCGAAAGGTGATGACTGGCTTCGTGCATCGTTTTACATGTCCCACGAAGTTGTTGAAGGAATTCGCTTCGTGGGGCTGCAACTCGATGGCTTTCAAAATCTCCATGAGAGCCTCCCGATGGGGTGCTGATTGCTGTATAAGCTCATATATGGAGAGCCTAGCTGACGTGGTCTGCAAACTCTATGTGAGTTTGGTCTGAATCGTGGCTACGGGTCTAAGTGGAGGTAGATGCACAGGGTGTTGTTGAGGTTGTGACGTCGATGGAACCTCTCTTGTGGTTGCCTCGGGGGCAACTCCTGGGTATTTCTTATTCCTAGTCACTATGCTTATCATTCCTACATACCCTTGCATGGGGAAATTCTATTGCACCTCATTGACCTGAAGGGGTTTTGCCTGTGCCTCATGGGCAGGCAAGGGGTCCTTGAAAACCCTCATCTGCTAGTTTTTTGGTGCTACGGTGTTGTCCACTACCAATTTCTCATTGTCAATCAGGTCTTGTATCAATCCTTTGAACTTCCAACATGCATTCAGGTCATGTCCCTTTCGCCTATGGAACCTACAATACAAGTCCTCTCTGTATCCCTTAGGCTTGGGAGCATTAGGATCTATGGTTTGAATCTCTATAAGGGTGATCAAGTTCGTCGTTGACAAGCGGTCAAATAGGGAGTCCCTAGACTCGGTATAAGGGGTGTCTTGTTGCTTGGGGAACACCTCCTTGATTTTCTCGCCTCTTCGCATTTTCTCTTTCATAATTGTTAGGAGGCACTGCCTGATAGTTAGCCTTTTGAGTCTGTATTTCTTGTGCAGGCTTAGGGACATTTATGGCAACTTGATTAACCATAGTGATTTTTTGTTGCGTAGTCCCTGTCTTTGTGTTCTTGTTCCACTCTTTCTTCTTAGGTTTTGCAATTTCGCCATCCTGTATCTTGATCTCTTCGATAATTCTGGCTTGCACCAGGGCTTCTTCTAAGGTGGCATATTGCCGTTTGCAATAGCACGAGAGATCGATCTCAAACAACTTCATGAGAACATTTGTGTAAGGTCGGACATAGGGGGAAGGTAGGGTAGCTTGGAAAGCAAAGTCCTCCATCAATTCCTGTAGGCCGCCATGGTCTCTTCCTCATATTTCCTGAGGTTGGCCAGGTCACTTAGTGATGCCTTCTTCTTGGTGTTGAAGGTGAAGCGTTCAAGGAACTCATCCACTAACTGATCCAAGTTATTGATGTTGTGCTTCGACAACTGGGTGAACCAATTCGAGGTAGGGCCCGCGAATGTGGTTATAAATGTCCTTAAAAACAGTGCATCATTGTCCTAAATGCCAAAGCATTGGCTTAGGAATCTTGTCACATGCTCTTGGGCATCTTCTTCACCCTTAAAGACTGCCAAATGAGGCAGCTTGAAGTGTTCGGGGTAAGGGGGTGCAAGCACTGACGGATGCACAGGATGACTGCAGAGTTGACATAACGTGGGATTTTGAGTCCCAGAAGCTTTGGTTTCCACAGACTCCAACCGCTCTAACAGTGCTTTGTATGCATCGAAATATTTAATCTCTTCCTCTTTAGTTTGCTCTCGTTGTGGGTTGTGGGAGACTTGAGGCCTATGGGGGGGTGGCCGAATAGCAACCCCTCCGCCTTGATAGGGCGTTTCGGCCCGCTCTACTTCTTGTTCATACTCCTCGTAGGCTTCTTGAGGAGTCTCTGGGAAAGATCTATGACCCTGGGTGGGTCCCCGCGGAGGGTACCCATCATTGTTCTGGGGAGTGGCCTCCCTCTCAGTTCTAGGGGGTCTCGGAGGCAAAACTTGATGAGGTCATGGAGACCTATCTCGCACCAAGGTATTATGCATCTCATATGGTTCCACTCTTTGGGTGTGAGGGGTTGGAACCCTCTTAGGTAGGTTATGAAGCAGCTCATCTGTTTGGCGCTGAATGCGCTCCTTGCTAAGGCGGTATAGATGCTCTAGCTGCTACTGATCTTGCTCAAGCTGTGTGATCTGGGCTTTGCGGGCAACATTTATGGCGACTTCCAAGTCAATTTGGTTTTCCATCTTGGGCCTAGGAGGCTTGGATGCCTCTCTTATGCATTTTCCTCAGTCATGGTGATCCAAGATCTCAATGGGTTGCTTCCCTCTGTTGAGGTTGGCGGCATTTACCTGAGGCTCTGGCCTCATTGGGTAACCATGGTATCTAGCTGGTGCAGAAGCGCATGGCTCCTACGCTATACATTGCTCTCAAGGAATGTGGTGGTCTTCCTCGTACTCCCTTTTGTATATGTGAAAGGGGTGGGCGAAGTTAGCCTGCCTTGTTTGGAGAGCCCTATGCTCTAGGGTTTGTCTATTGGTTCTAACAGTGATGGGGGGCAAAGGAGGGATGCCATAGTCATGTGGCCTCTCCTCATGGACACTATGCCATTCTAGCGCTTCATCGCACGGTGGCCACTCATATCTAGCCTCTAAGGGAGCTTTTCTATATATGTTGAGTGCCACATGTAAGGATTCTTCCTGAAAGCGACTGTGATGAATGGGCATGTCCCCCAAAGGGGTGTCCCTATAATTCCACCTTGTCATGGAATGATGTGGACTCTCTTGTGGGTCAGGCCGCCAAGGCGGTATGGCCAAGTCCTTAGGGCTAAAGCGGAGGCGACTTGTGCCCCCTTGTACACTTTTTGCAGCTTCTGCCCTTGATTGGGCTTGGCTACGGGTGTACACCATGGTACTGCTCTTCTACAAGCTAAGAAGATTTTTATCTCTTTTATGACTTTTTATGCTACACTAAACAGAAAAGAACACACACATACACAAACAGTGATTATCTCATTTAAAGGTTGAAAGTGTGTCCTAAACCACGGTTTAGTGTGTTTTGTTGTTGTTTTTGAAGGTGTTTGTAAAGAACGTTTAAATGCAAAATGAAGGCTCTTATGGCTCCCAAAATTGGTCGCCCCTTCGATATACCATTGCCAGACCGATATACCAACTTCTCTATATACCTGCCATTACGTGAGGGAAACTATAGGTACGTGAGAGCAGATGGTACATGGAACATAGGCGGTATGTAAGGGGAATCGCTCTATTTATGACACCTACCATAGAAGACTTATCCTCGCATGCTGGGAATCACCCCAACTACACTCGGTCAGCTTTTATCAGGATTTACGTCTAGCAATAGTAGCGATCGGGGTGTATGAATGCAAAATTCAAGCCAAGGTGGTGATGAAATCCACCGTTGGTCTTGATCAAGGGCTGGGGTTTTACGACCAACGCCTTGGTTTTTAAGTTGCCACATGGTGTATGGGGTTCTTTTTATTTTGCAAAAGGAAACAAGCAAACAGTAAAAGGAAAACTTTCCCTAAGCAAACAAGTAATTCAAAACAAAAACACTGAATAGAAAATGACAGAGAAAAATGTAGAATCCTTACCTCTTCTCTCGCCCGCATCCTGTCGGTTCCGAGTTTCGCCCGAAAACCTCACGAGTCGGAATTCATCCCGGGGTCGAATGAATTACAGGTAATGTATTCGATCACGAGGGTGGGGCGAATTCCCATTTGTCCCCGGGTGAGACAAATTAGCCTCGCATTCGCCCTTCTTTGGAATGAACGATGGTCGACATATGAAAACGTGGTACCTGCAAGCAAAAAACCAAGTTTGGATCAGATCTCTGATCTTAAAAATATAGGACAAGGTCCCACCGTGATCACCACTGAAATCATGAGGATATGGAAGAAAAAAGGAAAGCTAATATGCGGAATGCAAAAGAAGAAACTAAACTTAGCGCTAAATCCTAAAAAACATGAAAATGCATGAAAAGAGGGAAAAGCATGATCGAATCGAAATGAAACAAATGAGAATAAAGAAGACAGCCCTTTTTATTAATGTGTTTCAAACTCGGTTACAATATGCATCCTCCCCTTCCAAGGGCTAGGAGCATTTAAGAATGAGCTCTTGTTACATCCATGGGTGCCTTTCCTTCTTCCGCGTGCCCACATGTAAAATGGGCGGACCAAAACGTCGTCGCCGCTTGGAATGATGAGTCTTGACTCCTCGTTGCTCCTCCAATGTCCGAACCCTACGTTCAAAGGAACAAGAAATGGTCAGTAGCACCTGCGGATGAAACAAAGCATGTAATCCCTAAGCCTACGATAAGTAAATAAGAAAAATGAATTAAACTATGACTAAAATAGATCCAAATGCTATGAAAATTTGACAGGGGCATCAGGATATCACCAGGAAGGTTCTGCAAAAATAACAGTCAAAAAATTCCTCACCAATTTGAATTCACTCTGGGGTGGGACGAATTCACCTATAACAAAACACCAAAAATATACTGTCCCAATGTCCTATATTTGGAGCTCCAAAAGACTTGAAAACTTGGTATTAGCTGATTGGGGGCATTTTGGGAAGACCCAGATGGTCATATTTTCCCAATTTGGCCTCTATCAATGGGAATTTGATAATGCTACATGTAGGTTAGTAAAAGCAAGCAAAGCTAGAAATATGATCAAAATTGCTCAAAAGGAGACGAAATTCAAATGACAACCTATTTAAACATCATAGAATTCAATGCAAAAATGAAAGAAAGCAAATTTTCCATGAAATTCCCATTGCTTCGAAAGGGTGCGATTAGGATTGTGGCAATGTGGGAGGGGGCGCCCATAGGGGGCGCCCGCCGTTTGGTGAAGCTTGATTTCGACACCAATCCACTTGGGATGGGTTCAAAACCTCTTGTGTGGTATTTTCAAAAAAAATGGTGGGATATTGTGGCCAAATTTTGGGTTTTGGAATCAAGATTTGTCCTGCCAATAGTCACCCAATGACCTCCCTTCTAAAGGATATCAAGGATGTGAAAGGCGCAAATCCAAAAGGTATGAGATGTGTAAATAAAATGACAACACTTCGTTGCTCTAAAATGCTACTTCTCTCCATATTTTGGGGTGAGGAAAATCACCAATTTGTAGACCTAGAGGTCTCTTGAAATGGGCATGTAGAGGCGCCACTTGGCAATCATGCCTCCCCAGGGGGAAGGAGATTCCTCCCTGAATAGGGACTCAATGACTGACCTTATAGATGCCTCTAACGCTTGAAAACGCTCACCCATACTCCCATGCAATGAAGGAAGCGTTGGGTGGCTGACATGAGCTGCCATTTGTCAAGATTTGACTTTTTTCCCATCAAACCTACAATTCGCCCCACCCCAGAGCGAATTCAAAATTCATCCCTGGGTGGGGAAAATCCCATTTTGAATTCATCCCAGGGTGGGGCAGGAGACTGGAGCAAAGTTCCCGAATGTGCCAAATTGATCTCTCGACCTTTTAAAACTACGTGAGAGTGGTTAGGACCACCTGTTTGACCTATGGGGGCTACCCTTGGGGTCGAGTGTGTCAAAGCGATCAGTGTTTGTAGTCACATTATCGGATTGGTGTTGTTTTGGTGTCTACAGGTAATGGAAACACTATCTATTAGATTATAGGAGGAAAAAAATATAGAAATGAAGGAAGTGACTATTTTAGAGAGATTTGGAATAATTGTAAAATAAAAACAACTAAGGTTTGGATGCGCAGGTGAGATCTCCTCACATAACATAGAGTGGAGACCTCCTCCTAGAGAGTGGGTGAAGGCAAACACAGATGGGACTTCTACCAAAAACCTTGGAAAATTTGATTTTGGTATTATAATACAAAATTGGAAAGAACAAGTCTTCTAGAGAGTATAAGATATGGGTGAGACAACAAATAATGAAGCAGAAGGACAAACGAACTTGTCAGCATTAATGATAGTTGTAAATCTATATTTACATAAGCTATGGATAGAGATAAACTCTCAGATATGGGCTGGAACCTTGGATCCTATAAGACTCTTTCAAGTGCTTGAAATTGTAGAGAGAAGGAAGGTGGAAGCAGTTTAAAAAATTTGGAAGGTTTTTCAAGATGTTTTTATTACATATCAAGTGAGAGGGAAATAGGGTGGCAGATTATTTAGTAAAATAGGAAAAATAACTAGACGAAGGACAATATGTGGACTCTCAGATGGAAAATCAAATAAGCTAGTAACAAAGAATATAAGGGATGGGAGATGTGGTACAAACATATAGCAAAATAGGAAGTGCAGCTAGTGATTTTAATGAATCTATCACAGTTAGGCCACAAAGCGAAATACCATGAAGATAGAAGGATGGATATACCATTAAAATGAAAATATGGATAATTTTTAAACCATGAGGGATTGGTGGAAGATTTTTTTCCTCCCATATTTCTTGTCTAGCTTATTTTACATTGTAATACAGTTTCTATAAATATAATATATTTTTAATTTAAAAAAAACAAATAAATAATTTATTTTTTCAATTTACTTAATACTTTATTAATATAAACATAATTAATTAAATATTTTTAAAGTAATAAAGTTTCTTAAATGAAAACTTTAAAAATCTAAATAGGTTTTCTATGCTTCAAATACTAATGAGTGTATATGATACTTAAATAACTATATTCTTAAATAGAATAATACTTTATAAAAACAATTGTATTAGGTTAAAGTTTTAAGTTTTTTTGTGAAGAGGTTCATGATTCAAACCATTAGTATGTTCCGTTAACTTTGTCTATAAAAACTAGGTTGATTCGGATAACTTGTTCATGCTTCAAACCACTGACATGTTCAGGAAAAAATCGTCGGCTAAATAATAACTACGAATTAAGATTCTATTAATTTTGGCCATAAAAATTAGATTGATTCCTTTAACTTTCACATAACCTAACCAACTAAAATTTAGTTTAGTATATTACCAATAACTCCATTCAGATTTTAAAGACAGTACAAATTTAAGGATCAAGCGGATAGCACCAAAATCTTATGACTTCATCTGTCTTGAACAAATGCCCTTTTGAATCAACGGGATTCTTCCCCGCTTTTTGCGGACGTTCCAATAAAGGAAAATGGACAAACTTCGATGCAATTCAACTGGACCGCAATAAAAGCTAATTTCCTACATTTACATATAATCCGAGATTTCCTCGTTAATCTTCCAACTCACACCTCTGCAAGCAGCCTAACTCCTATGCTAAGAAGCTATCTGTGATCTGTCGATTTTTACTGTAACCTCAAATCTCTGTAAAGCCTAATGTCCGTCACGAAAGGGACAGTTGTTCGCTCCATGTGTGAGGGGTACATCTGACATTACATAGCAGTTGCTCCATTAATGCAATGTTCAGCAAGGTTATAAATATTAGCATGGAGTGGGGTAGGGTGAATATTGTAGTGCGTGGTCACGACAACAACAGGTCAATGCCACGGTTATAAATATTAGCATTGAAAAGGGTAGGGTGAATATTGTCGTGCGTGGTCACGACAACAACATGTCAATGCCACGGCCGTACTCAAACATAAAAAGTGCTCAATTATTGTATAAATACAGACATGTTACTGAATAATGGCCCATTTATAGAAAAAGTTAGATATAAGTACTTACTGCGCTTTTATGACCACTGGTCAGGAGAGTACCGGGATGACTTGACCTTACATCACATTTGAGTGTGACCCCAATCTTGTTCAGCGATAAGACCTCGACCTACTCCTCTTCGCCGCCCGTCTTTCGCTCAGTACATAATTTGGGGGTAGATCTTCGCCAATTATTAACGACAGGACTCGGCCGAAATTGAGACCATATTCAAAAAAATAAAAATGTCCGGATCATACATTGACATTGACGCGGAGAACATTGAGAACATTCTGTACTATTTGCTCGAGTATGTCGGAGCTACAGAATAACATTATATAGAGAGGTCTCTAAGAGTAACAATCTGGTTTAGTTTAACCATCCTCTTCTTCAGGCAACCAATAGTAGCTTCTCTCTTTGAAATAGAATGAAACATGATGCATTGCAGAATTTGACAATTATTTTGCAAAACGTTTTGAATGAGGCTTTTTGCATTGTAAAATGTGACAAGGAAGCTTCCTATAGCATTCGCTGAAGGTTTCATAACATTCAAGTTTAAGAGTCAAGACAAAATTTCTGTTAGAAATATTAACCCAGATTTCACGCCTCCGCTGGATTGCGCTTCGAATTTGGACGAAGTCAAACTGCACTCGCGCAGTCGGGGATCCCGACAAAACCCTTGACTTGACGTCGCACGTGCCTTCTAACATATGTGACGTCTGACAGATCCGATCGCCGCATAAGATAATGCCAGTTCGGCGATTAAATGCCAGTTTGACGATTTGTTAGAAACCCTAGTTAAGGTTATGTTAGAACCTGTCAAAGGACAACCCCTATCTTCCTCTCCCCGCGGCTATATAAAGGCAGTTCAGGTCTGAAGACAAGTGTGGAAGTGTGGAAAAGAGGAGAAAGAGAGGAGAGCGGGAGGAAAGTTGGAGAAACAACAGAGTAGGAGACGAGATCGTTTCAGTGAGCAATGTGGTTCATCCGTTTAATGTCCGAGCGGCAGACTCGACATTTGTTTTCCGTCTCGCGTTTATCCTACAACTTTAGTCGCGCAGATGTTAGTTTTCCTCTATTGAGGACTTTTGTAACCCTCGTCTTATATGAATAAAATTCGCTATTGTTTTAAGGTATCCGTAGGGTTTGCAATTATCTCTATGTGCTAAAATCTGTTGTTGTTCTTTGTACAAATCGCCTCAGAGCGATTTCTTTCAAGTTCTATAAGTTTGAACTCAGATCTGAAATATTGCATTCAGATTCAGTGTTTTTCTCCTCTTGTACAGTTCTTGTCGAGCCAAGCAAAACATCGTTGTAGCTGCGCAAGCCTCCGAACAACAAAGTTCACAAATGCGTAAGTCTCCGAACAACAAAAGCTCGTAAGGCAAAATTTTACTGTGCAAGTCTGGAGCTATCCACCCGACTACGCAATGAAGTCAAACTTCGTTGCCTTTGACCAGCACAGTCGAGCGTTGATCGAGTGCTTCCCGAACTTAGCACTTACTTCGTGTGCAACCCGACTATGCACAAGTCCCTATGCACAACCAGACTGCGCACAAGTCCCCATGCGTAACCCCACTATGCAAACTTTGCTTACGTAGCCTAATTGAGCAAGCTTCGCTTGCGTAGCCTACTTGCGTAGTTGTTGGAAGCGCAGCCCGTATTTGGATGCGCAGTCCGACTTCGGGCCCTTCCACCTTCCCTCCTTCGCCCTGCGCCCTTCTCCCTTTGCATTTCACTCTCGAACTTCGACAAAAAGAAAATTGAAATTAAAAACTTCAAATTGGTATCAGAGCCACTGATCCCTTGACGCAAAGACAGAAGTAAAATGGCTTACAGTAGCAACAACTTGCAGTTGCAGATCCTGCGCTTTAATGGGAAGAATTATGATTACTGGAGCATCCAGATGAAGGTCCGTTCGGATCTCGGAGCAGGGGGAGTTAGTCGAGAACGACTACCTAAAATCGACGAGTCTGACGACAACGGCCACCCTCTCTTAAGCAGACAAGGACCTGTTGAAATAAAACATGAAGAAGGACCAGAAGGCCCTCTTCTACATCATACAAGCAGTCTAGGAGTCCATCTTCCCATGGATCGCATTAGACACCAAGGCGAAGTAGGCCTGGGAGATTCTATCCAGCTCGTACTAGGGCACCAATAAGGTAAATTTGGTGAAGCTGTAGATGCTCAGGAGGGAGTTTGAAAATCTATAGATGAGTGAGTTTGAGTCCATGAGTGATTTCTTCACCCAAACAATGGACATTATCAACCAGATGTGGTTGAATGAAGAAATTATGCAGAACCAGAGAATCATGGAGAAAATTCTTAGAAGTCTGTCTGCCAAGTTTGACTCGGTTGTGATAGCAATCGAAGAGTCGAGGGATATGAGAAACCTCTCGATAGATGAGATCATGGGTTCATTGGAGACACATGAACAAAGGCTGAGTCATTCATCTCAAACCTCTCTAGAGCAAGCATTCATGGCTCAGGTCTCATTCCAAGATAGCGACAGACAAGATTCCCACCATGGCGCCTCTAGTTCTCATGGAGGAAGATGCAGAGGCAGGTGTGGGAAAGGCAACAAGCAAGGAGGATGGTCAAACCCTAGCGAAGGAGAGACCAACTATAATTTCCATCAGCAAGGTGGAAGAGGCGATTCAAAAAATCAACAAGTTGGATCTGGTTAGAAGAAGGACATGTCAAAGGTCCGTGCATATTTCGCAAGAAGTTCGGTCATTACATCTCAAGGTGTAGAAAACGGATGGCCAAGGAGAACCAGCAGCAATCCCATTACACGGACGAAACCAAAAATGTGGCAGGAGGAGGAAACGTGTTGTTGACTTGCAACATTGAAGAGGAGTGCGAGAAGAATGTCTGGTATTTAGACAATTAGGTGCAACAACAACATGACGGGGAACAAGGAGATGTTCTCCCAACTGGATGAAATAGTACAATCTAAGGTGAATATCGGGAACAACAACAAGGTTCCTGTAATGGAGAAAGGAAAGATCCTCATCCGCACTAGGCATGAAAAACGAAAGCAAATCTATGACATCTACTATGTGCCTGGCCTGAAGCACAACCTGCTGAGTGTTGGACAGCTCGTGTAGAAGGGACATACGGTCCAGTTCAAAGACGGAGCTTGCACCATCAAATACAAGTCGTATGGGCAGATTGCTACCATGTCCATGATGAAGAATAAAATGTTTTCATTGTAGATTCAGAATGAATCATTGATGTCTCTGAGTGCAGTTGTGAAAGATGCTACCTGGCTTTGCCATCTTAGATTTGGTCACCTAAACTTAGATGGCTCTGAATCAACTACACAAGAAGTAGATGGTGAAGGGTTTACCCTTGATAGAGGACAAAATCAAGTTTGTGAGGGTTGCTTAGTCAAAAAACATCATAGGGATTCATTCCATTTTGGTCAGTCTTGGAGAGCATCACAACCCTGAGCGTGGTGCACTCAGACATTTGTGGTCCGATGCAGACCAACACGTTTGTCGACAATAAATAATTCTTAATGTTCATAGATGACTTTAGCTCAAAGACTTGGATCTATGCCATTAAGCTGAAGTCATAAGCATTTGCTAGATTCAAGGAGTTCAAGGATCTGGTGGAGAAACAGAGCAAATATCAGATCAAGACTCTTAGGACATATGGCAAAGGTGAATACATCTCCAATGCATTCCATAACTCACGCAAGTAGCACAAAATTTGAAGGCGCTTCATCGCGATACACACCAAGATGAACGACATAGCTAAGAGGAAGAACCGAACCATCATGGAGATGACACGAAGCATGATGAAGGTGAAGGAATTACCGCACGAATTTTGGGCAAAGGCTGTAACATGTGTAGTCTACCTGCTAAACAAATGTCCCACGAAAAGCGTGAAGGACAAAATCCCTTAGGAGGCCTGAAGCGGTGTGAAGCCAAGTGTGACTCACTTGTGTGTGTTTGAGCGCATTGCATATGCACATATTCTAGAAGAAAAGTGGTAAAAGTTGGATGATAGAGTAGTAAGGATAGGGTCACAATTCTCATTACACTTCGGTTGAGAATCCGATTTCCCAAAACTCTATACAAAATTAATAAAATTCCAAACACCCTTGATCCCTAAAGTTGTAAGGATTCATACTTCACATCCCTGGCAATGATGGGTAGTTGTCCCCAAGGTCTAAAAGATCAAATCCCATTGGACTATGGAGTGAATCTTCATTGGGGCTATAGACGCTTGACTGGCAGTGGAGTAAGCTCATGCGGGGTGACATGTCTCCTTGGAAAATAGGAAGAGCTCTAATCGCACATAAGGGCAAGCCAGCTTTAGGTCATCTCCATAACAAGTCATGCCTAATTTACTCATAGTGGGTCAATAAACTTCACATACACACACACTGGTTCTTTATTAGATAGGGTCATTGTCACACTCAATATTTGGTAATTAAACCTCACTTGCACACATATTAGTCCTAAAGAAAGTTAGACAAACCAAGTGAGTTTGGTTGATAACACTAGTATGTTTGAGTCTTTGAAAATTCTGCAGTACTCATTCCATATCAACATCCATATTTTCTTCCATATCAACATCCATATCTTCCATCATGTCCACATCCATGTCTTCATAGTAATTCAAGTTGCAAAACACCACCAAATTTGGTACTACCGATTTTCAAACAATGGAAAACAAAAATGGCCAATAAAATTTCTGAACTATAATGGATCATATGAACAACATGTATTTCTATCATGTAATTTTACATTCATTAATCAACCATAGAGGCATTTGTTTTTGCATTCATTTAGCATTAGCTTGCATTAATCATCCATAACACATCATCATAAGATTGCATATAGTTTACATTCTTCATACATTTACTTGCATTAATAACTCATACTCATTAATAACACTTCATTAGATTGCATACATCATTCAAATAAACCTTAGGCATACACATCATAGTCACTAGCTTGCATACATCATCATAAACATTAAATAAAGCATTGCATAACACATAAAAACATCCACACAAAAAGACAACACACATATATGAAAAATCTATGTATATATATATAAGTGTCCAATATACAATCAAGTGCCCATAATACTACGAAAGGGATCATCAAGGCTAACATGTACAAAAGAGTGCATATAAGAACTACATCAACTATCCATGAGAAGACCCCTAAGACCCAGGAGCCCTTGGCCTAGTGCTCTGCCTAGACTCCGTGTGCATTGATGACTCGACCATAGATGAAGGAGGATTTGGCAATGTGATGTGATGCTGCATACACACATCATACAAGGAATGCGTGTATGCCTCTGAAAGCATGAGGATACAGAAACAAAAATGAAACAGGGCTCCAAGTATGATGCAAAACGAAACCAAACTTAACGTTAAATCCTACGAATTGAAAATGCATGAAATGGAGAAAGCATGAACGAATTGAAACGCAAACAAAAAGCCAATGCAGAAAACAGCCCTTTATTTTATTGATGTGTTTCGGAATTCTATTACAATTCGCCTCCTCCCCTTTTAGGGGCAAGGAGCGTTAAATTCATTTCTTTGTTACATCCATGGAGGCCATTCCTTCTTCCGCGTGCCCACATGTAAAGTGGGCGGACCAAACGTCACCGCCGCTTGCGTATACGAATTTTGATTCACTACTGCTCCTCTAATGTCCAGATCCTACGTTCAAAGAAGCAAGAAACAGTCAGTAGCACCTGCGGATGAGACGAGACGTGCAATCCCCAAGCCTATGATTAGTGCATGCAAGAAATAGATAAAACGATAACTAACATATATCCAAATGATCTAAAAATTTTACAGGGGCATGAAAACATCACCAAGAAGGCATTGCAAAAAGAACAATTGAGAAATTCTTCACCGATTTGAATTCGCTCTGGGGCGGGACGAATTTACCTGTAGCAAAACACCAGATAGCACCACTCAAAATGTCGCATCTAGACAACTACAAGTCTCCTCAAAAAGTGGGGGTTAGCTAATTGGGGGCATTTTGGGATGACCCAGATGGTCATATTTCCATGATTTGGCATCTAACACCTAGATTTTGATGATGCCCTCTACAAGTTAGTAAAGACGAGAAAATGATAAAACATGATAAGATTTGCTCAAAACGTTACGAAATCGAAATTGCAAACTATCTAAGTAGCATAAGATGAAATGCAAAATGAAAATGATAGAAAGAACAATCTGCCATAGATTCCTAATCATTCACAAAAGGGACGATTAGACCCGACGATGCGCGGGGCGCCCGGAGACGGGCCGCCCAGCTGTTTGGGGGGCTTGATTTTGGCACCAATCCACTTGGGATGGGTCCAAAATCTCTTGTAAAGTGTTATCGGAAAATTGGGTGGTATTTTATGGAAAAATGTTGGGTTTTTGGGCTCAAGATTTGACCTTCCAATGGTCACCCAATGACCTCTTTTCGAAAAGAGAATCACGGATGTGAAAGACACAAATCAACTAAGGGTGTATGGGGAAGTAAAATGGCAGCACTCCATTGCTTAAAATTCTTCTCTCTCTCCTCCTTTTGGGGTGAGGAAACTCACCAATTTATAGACCTAGAGGTATCTTGAATTGGGCATGCAGAGGCACCACTTGGCAATCATGCCTTCCCAAGGGGAAGGAGATTCTTCCCTGATTAGGGACCTCATGACTACCCTTGCAACTGCCCCTAACACTCAATTTTGCTCACCCACACTCCCATGCGATGAAGGAAGTGTTAAGTGGTGGATTTGAGCTGCCATTTGTCAAGATTTAACTTTTTTCCCGTCAAACCTGCAATTCGCCCCACCCTGGAGCGAATCCTGATATTCGTCCTTGGGTGGGGTGAATCCCAATTTGAATTCATCCTTGGGTAGGGTGAATATTTAGCAAAGTGCCTGAAGGTTCCAGATTGATTTTTGACCTTCCAAAACTGCTATGAGAGTGGTTAGGACCACTGTTTGACCTCTGGAGGCTACCCTTGGGGCTATGTGTGTCAATGCGATCAGTGTTTGCAGTCACATAATCATATTGGTGTTGTTTTGGTGTCTACATATTCCCCTTTTTGGGATGCGCTATGCAAGGCACAATGCCAAGCAAAAATAGATAACCAAAGCACTAATGATTAGGGTTTCTTAGTAACCTAACCAACTTTTGATGCCCCAAGTATGAAAAGGGCATGCATTCTTGAATATTTGCTTCTGACGAGCGAAGGAACTCAATTCAAGTGTTCACCTTTTTCGGTGAGGTGTTACTTGAGCTTGGACATCGATCAGTCATGAATAGGCAAAGGGCGCAACGTTTTGTCTGTGAGAACCTTGAGTTCATGATTCACGAATGCCAAGTGATTGATCACCTTGTGATTATTGCTTATTTACTGCCCCAAATAGGAGCAAGATTATCTTTGTCAATGATCATTTGAATGCGTGCCATTTCCATGATTGGGTGTGTATTTGTTGATTGGTGACTAAGTGTGACTACCCCCTCAAGGGACGAATCGATGAGGGAATGACCTGCATGAGAAAAGTGACGAGTCGCTTGACCCAAGATGACTTAAGTAAGGGTGCCTTCAGATTCTTAGCGTGAAATTTGTGTGCAGTTACCCGACATTTAGACCTATTTTTGGTGGGTGTTAACCCTTTTGGCGACGCTTTTTGGGGTTGAAATTGGCAAAAATTCATCTTCCCGTGGAGCGGTCCGGCCATGGTGGCCTTCTTAGGGAGTAGGATAGTGAAATTTTGTAACCCCAATGTCTATTTTTGATTTCGATAATGTCAAGCGCAAACGCGCTTTCGTTCGGCAGTGTTATTGATGTTTTTGGTTGGGTTTTGACCCGTTTTGGTGACGACGTTTGGGGCTGAAATTCTCAAAAATTTGTCTTCCCATGGGGTGGTTTGGCTATGGGAGCCTTATTAGGGAATATGATAGTGAGGATTTGTGACCCCGACATCTATTTTGCATGCCCGAAATATCAAGTGCAAAAGCACTCTTATCGGACACTTTTAGGGCTTGTTTTTGGTGCATTTTGTGCAGTTTTTTGCTATTTTTTGGAATTTTTGTTCTGTATTCGTCCTGGGGTGGGACGAATTCCTATTTAGTATTCATCCCTGGCAAGGATGAGCACTAACCAGAGTGCTCATCCCAGGGGGGGTGAATATAGGCTCAAAAAGCTTATTTAAAGGCCAAAACTAGGTTTTAGGATCATTTGCACTTGTTTTTCCTAGCGATTTGGAGCTCTGAGGAGGAGGAGGTTAATTGGTTGAAGCGAAGCATTGCTGAATTTTTCCCCGTGACCATGATTTCACACCACCGGATCGAGCAGAAGAGCCAAGTGATACCAATGAGTGCCTTCCCTCATTATTGTGTTGCAATTTGAAAACCGCAAGTTGTTTTTCGCTTCTTTTTTTGTATTTTGTTTTTCAAATGTAAAAAATAAAAAAAAACCTTAATGAAATGAATGTGTTTATTTGTTTTGGTATGGCTTCATTAAAATGTAGGTTGAAATCCTAGGGGAAACCATGTTTGTTTGTGTTCATTTTTGTAAACTAACAGAAACCCTGGGTTAACAAAAATTGAAACTTAGCTAAAAACGTAAGCTAACCCTAGTTAAACAAAGATCAAAACTGAGTTTAAAAACTTAGGGTAAAATTAATCTTAAAACTTATTTTTTTTTAACCCTAGATTGACAAACTAAGTTTGTAGGTTTTGATGATGATTTTTTTTTTTGTTTTAATTTATCAATTTGAGAGTGTAAAACCCTAGGTTGACAAATTAATTTTGTAATTTGTTTATACTGTTTGTAGTTGTAAATTTGTTTTTTATTTTAATGTGTTTTATTTTGTTTTATGTTGCAGAGTTGTGAAGAGCCGGTATCATGTGCCTACTATTTTTTTTGAAGCATAGGAGGCACTAGACGTGGTCGACCGGGAGTGGCTTGACACCCTTGGGCTCAAGCGGTGACCTCGGTTGGATCTAGTGATTGGGGATCGGGCCTACCCGATTGTCCCGATCAACTTGTGGGATCCCTGGACTAATACTTTCCATCTCCCTATTGGCGAGATGACGATTTTGGAGGATGTCTATCGGATTCTTCAGATTCCAATAGACGGACTGCCAATCAGGATGACGCCGTGGGATCAGCGGACAACAGTGCTGACACGCTGCTTTAGGCATGGGGAGGAGTTGGGGGTGGATGGTCCGATGGAGAGGGTAGAGGTTGACTATCAGATTGGTGGGATCTTGGTTCGATGGTGGTTTGAGAAGGGTGTGTTGGGAGTGAGGCACGCAGTACTCATGGGCCTCACATCCAACATGCTGCTACCTGACTCGTCAGGTGCGAGGTTCCCGTGGAACTTGCTAGATGTGGTCTATCGATTGGTGGAGTGTTCAACGCATGAGCCTTTGATCATGAGGTGGGGAAAGATGCTACTGTCACAGCTCTATGGTGAGTTGTACGAGGTCCACTACCGAAGGTGGAAGGGGATTAGCTACGACTATTCTGTTGTGGTGGGCTTGGCGAAACATAGCAGTGGAGAGGTCGGCAGGGTTACCATGGACGACTTGGGTGAAGATGGTGGATAAGGATATAGGTTACACGGATCTTTGGTGATGATCTGAGGAGCAGGGACAGAGTCAACGATGGGCAGGTTCCATAGGGCACTATGCCGATGCCTTCACTTGGTTTGCTCCAGGGGAGGTGTTCTAACACCCCTGTCGGGACTGTCCAACCTGGCCGAAGGCTGGAGAGTGGCTCCAATGGGTACGCAGGGAGTGATGGCTGATTGGGCGGCATGGGACCGAGCAGGAGTTCTTCCCTTACAACTAGGTGACATAATAGTTTGGGGTGCACCAGGGGTTGTATGGTGAGCCCGTGGTCTATCAGCGCCAGGGGGAAGAGAGGACTTTGGACCGGCCAGTCATCGCGCCACTTGGTGAGGATTCAGACATGGTGATGGACATCCCAGATGTGGACGATGTCGGGAATACTGCGGAGTATGACCAGTGTTGGATACTATGGTGATGGCAGGGAGAGGGGCCATTGGGATGCATAGAGGCAGCAGCAGCAGGCGGGGAGGGTGTTGAGGCACTAGGAGATGATTGGGGTGCTCCGCTAGAGGAGGTGAACATGGTGGAGGTAGATGATGTGGGTGCAGATTATGGTGCTTCAGATCAGCCGGAGATGCAGGATGCTCCAGAGTAGTGGGAGCTAGAGCAGGCTATAGTCCCAGATTCGCCTATGCACCATGTAGTGGAAGAGGAAGCAAAGGCAGGGGTGTGCGTTGAGAATGCACGGTTGGTGGGGCTGCTATGGAGGCGAGATGAGGAGCTGGAGGAGGCTCTATAAGAAAGGGATCTCTTACGGGCCCAGCTAGCGGAGCGAGAGAACACATGGGCTGCGTACCGCCGATAAGAGGGGGATACCGACGCTGCATGGGAGAGAGACCTCCTACGGACATAGATGGTGCAGCAAGATGATGATGTAGTAGCGATGTACCATCGATAGGAGGTGGAGTGGTGCCGACACTGGATGGATTTGGAGGGAGAGATCATCCACCTCGGGGGGCGGGTACCTGAGCCCTCTGGAGGTGGCTCTTCATGCCGGACGAGGGGCAGTGATATTGAGTAGTTAGCATCATCTCATCACAGGTGATTAGATGAGGGAGGGGGTAGCAGGCATGATGCGGGGGCTAGCAGCAGCCACCCTAAGGGGTCACATAGGACCCACACCATGGGGGGTAGTTCCCATCACATCGATCATGCGTGATCATGGTGGCCGATGCCTTAGGCTTTAGGGATTTTGAGTTTTCAAATTTTGTTGTGGGTTCATAGGACTGGTTTATTGTAGCCTACAGGTATTTTTGATGATATATATACAGATGGCTTTATTTTATTTGTGCGCGTGTGACGATTTGGTGTTATGCATGATGATTGATGAATATGGATTTATGCATGTTAATTTATATTGATGGATGCATATGTTATGATGAAGGCAAATGTGTTTGATTTATATGTGATATGCAAATGGAATGGATGAATTGAGTTTGTGTTGTTTGGTGAGGGCACCATAGTAGTTTAGAACTTTATGGCTTTTTGTCCTAGGCGATTGCTGTGGTAAATGACTTTTCATGTATACATGTTTTTTTGTATTTTTTGATGGCGATGCAAGGATGAAAGATATTAGTTGGTTTAAAAAGTATTTTAAGGTTTTCTGAGACTCAGATGTTTTTAACTAACTAGCCATGATTGTACTTTATCTTACAAGACTTTTAAACAAGGTATGAATCAGAATTGTCTTTGACCAAGTTATTTCACATCCCTATGTGTGCAATTGAGTTCATTTATGTGGTATTTGTTAGGATAGCCCGCACGAGATAGGATATTGTCAACCAAACTCGTCTTGAGGATCACCTAATTAGCTCCACTAACTTCCTTTGTTGTATTTAGTCGATTAATCTGCGGTGCTATCTAGGATACTCATAAGCTAGCTCATCCACATGCAAACATTGATACCTTACATGAGTTAATGTGACATATATACATCATAGAGGAGGTTTACCACCAGTGATCGATAGGCTATCCACCAAATCGGTACTGAAGTTTGCCTCATGACATTTTGAATGCTGAGAGTTCTAGGGATTCAAGTTCGACTCCCTTCTTTTCTTCAATTGTATTGGGATACTTGGTCATTTGTAGTGATAAAAATCATTGTTTATTTTTACATATTTTTTCTTTTGAGCAAGGGGATTTGAATATTGAGTGATGAGAATCACTATTATATGTGCCTTTGGATGTATGCACTTTGGTGGTGATGTCAAATGTTTGGAGTTTTGACTTTTTGCAAAATTTTGATGTTTGCAATTTTTGAAGGACTTGGGATTCTTGGGGAATTGGGTAGGGAAGATGCTTGTCCTTTTGCCAACTCTCAACATTCTTGGGGTCATTCGTACAGGGGGATGAGCAAGATAACCATTACGCCTTATGGTGACCCGGATTGCTTTGAGGTTTCATATTTCATTCACACAACTTGGGAATTTTTATGTGTTTTAATTTGTGTTGGGATGCTATGTAACAAGGTGTGATCCAAGTAGAACTCTACCTTTACAAAATCTATCTGACATTGTACAGTACGTGGCTAGAAATTTAAATGACAGTATGATGAAAACTCTTAATGCATTAGAAGACGACTGACTATGATATGGTGAAATGATGTGCATGGCGTTTATTTTTGATGGATCGTTTACAAAATTGGAGAAATGTGGAAAATTATGGTTTTTCCAAGTAATTACAATCTATGGTGCCTTGACCTTTATGACCACAAATATGTAATGTATGGATGCGATGTTTAATGCAGCTATATATTTTTGTGTTTTTGATGGATTGATTTTATTGAATATGGAGATGAGATGCAAAAGAGATCTTTATTGTTGTGATGAGTTTGAGCATGCCTGGAAATGAGATGCAAATTTTTGTTATTTTTGATGATTTTGCTGTTTTTGAATTTTCTTATTTTTGACTAAACGATTGTGGGAATCCTTGGAGCTTTTTGGTTTGACCAAAGGGGTAATGGGTACCTTTGGGGTATTTTTGGGATGACCAAGTGATTGTGGGTATCCTTGGAGCATTTTGTTTGGGCTATGGCTCTTTTAGATATGGAATGGCCATAAATGACTGATGTTCAAGGGTTCTAGTTCCTTGATTCCATCAAGAGAGGCTAGCCTATATGTCCCAGGCCTAATTTCTACGTCAGTCATCTTCTCGACTGACATGTGGGATCCATCCTCAAACTGGTGTGGAGTTGGGATCAAATGGATGTCATTTGCTGAGTTTAAATCTGCGTTGAGAACCTCGGGTTCCACTTTAGCATGGAAGATATCCTGAGTTGGCCTTGGGGTGAGATGAAGCATCTCATTGAAAGGGCAGTACTCTAATGGGGATGGAGGTTAATTGACGTGATCCCAGTCGATGGCATCTATATCTAGATACAATGACTGTGCTGGATCTATCGTGTTGTGGATGGGGGCAGTTAAGTCAATGGAGATCACGTTGATGAAATGATTTTGGTATCCATTACTGCATGTGTGATGACTCGAAAATTTTGGATGTTCTCTATGCTCCGGATCTAGCTCTAGAGGTACTGGCATGAATGGATCGGTCCTATGTGTGGATAGGAAGACAGGGTCTGGCCTCGGCACTGATGTCGTTATAGGGTCTCTGGGTGGAAGGTATTCTTTGTATGCTGAAAGTGGCGGATCCAACACTTGGTCCCACCGCGTTGGGTCTACGTACCATTCATGCCCTAGCACTATGTTTAATTGTGTGAATATGTCGTTAATCTCCAAGGGGTATGGTCATTGTATTTGTCGCATGTGATTAAGATACACCATCTCGGTTTTATCTTCATAATCACTATCGGATATCCAAAGGCCTTCGTTGGCTCCGACAACTGCTTACAGAATTAGGGGCTCGTATTGCTCGAGAAAATTGATCTGGCCCCATTGGGGTTGTTCCGCTCTCTGCGGTGGGGCCTGATTGTCTTGCGGTGGCACTTGCTCGATTGGAACATCTAAAGGGAACATTGTCAAGAGGTTTTATTGATAATCATCCATGGGGATCATGTGAGAGTGATTACTATCTGATTCAAAGGGATCCCATGGTGCTACCTCATATTCTGACTCGTCCTCTGAGGACCCTTCCTGACATTGTCTGGACCCTCCTTGAAAATGAGCCCTCAAGCTTTCTCCCCTCTCAAGCGAAGGGAAGGGATTACGAGGGCCAACAAGGTTGATTGTCGTTAATGGAGGATAATCTCTCAATGTATATGTTGTGTTAGGGTTGGCATATGGATCCGTGCCAATCCCCTCTTGTTGCCTATCCCTAGGCCTTGCATATTCTCCACCAAGATGTCCAAGGGCGGGGGTCGTTGAACCCTACTCCTAACTTGTCATATGGCATTTGGTATCTTGGTTGGCAAAGAACACGTATCCGTTGCTCATATCTCGCCTAACCCATATCCATGCAAGTGCATTGGCCAAGGTATCTCGGGAAGAGTAAAGGGTTGAGACGGATAGTTGACATTTTCAGCAAAGGCTCTTCATCTTCATCCTCTTGCATGCATGGTGCAACGCCATGATCAAGGCCCCCAATACACAAAGTTTGTCCGGTTCGATGGGCATAGCCTAGGGGAACAATAGTGCCAATGGGGAAGTGAGGGTCTACCCATGGCCCGCATGGACTCATGGGTGTTGCTACAATATTCTACACCAGATACTCCCCCAAGCCCGTATTGGCCATTTCAACGGTGATCGTTGGCGGTTTTAGGGGAGTGAATGGAAGTTCTCCTTGAGTCCACTCCATGTTGGGTGAACTAGGAGCCTCAAATTCCATCTGAGGGGCATCTCCCTCGCTAGATATAGTTGATACATGGTAAGTGTCTCTCTACCGGAGGTTTTGCCTCTTCCAAGGGTTTCTTCCCTTTGTCATTTTTTTTAGCCTCCATAGGTGGTATCGTTGGTGGAGGGCAAGACGATGAAGATGGACCTGGCTAGGGTTTTGAATAACTTGCTAATGGGGATGCCTATGGAATCAGACCCTGTTTAGATGGATTCAATTGGAAATCCAAATGCGTTGATGGTAGGGTCGATTGTGACATCATTGCCCAATAAAAATACTTGAAGGGTTCTAAGTCCTCCGAGACTACATGCACCTCCCTTCAAATGTATCTTTTAAGCTGAGCTATCAGAGGACACACTTCATGTCCCTGATCCATGGCACCTGACAAAGATGTTATGAACCATCTCACCTTCCAAAATATGGCACAATGTAGGTATAGTCTTTTGTCACCGGATGGGTGGGACAATTGTGCCTAGTCGAGCATATTGCATCATTGAATTCTCAGAGTGTAGGTGGAAGCCGTGATGTGAGATGCTAGCAACTTCAGATGTTTCAATGCCATTGTTGTGATGATATTACTGGACGAGCTAGTGTCTACCAACACCCTCTTATACGAAATCTCGTTGACCCATGCGATAACGTGCGAGGGTGGATCTGCCATATCATCGGCCAGTTTCACTTCATCTTCCCAAAAGGTGATGGTGGCTCTGGTGCATCATTTGACATGTCCCACAAAGTTGTTGAAAGAATTTGCTTTGTGGGGCGCACCTCGGTATTTCAATATCTCCATTAGAGCTTCTCGATGAGGCGTAGATTGTTGTATAAGCTCGTATATGGAGAGCCTAGCGGATGTGGTCCTCAAACTGGGTAATTTTTGGTCCGAAGTGTGGCAGCCTGGTTTAGGGCGAAGGAGGTTGTGCAAAGTCTTTGTGCGGTTGTGACATTGTTGGCACCTCTCCTGGGCCCATGCTTGCGAGAGCATTTGTGCTCGGGTACCTCCTATTTCGAGTCACTACACTGATCATCCCTACATACCCCTGCATGGGGAAGTTCTGTGTGACCTCATTGACTTGAGGGTCTTTGCTTGTAGAACATGGGTAGGCAAGGTGTATTTGAAGACCTCCATTTTTTGGTTGCTTGGTGCCACAGGATTATCCACTGTTAGTGTCTTGTTATCAATCAGGTATTGCACCAAACCCTTAAATTTCTAATAGGCATTTAGGTCATGTCCCCCTTCACTTGTGGACCTACGGTACAAGTCATGCCTTGCCCACTTAGGCTTGGGAGCGTTGGGGTCTATGGTTTGAATCCCCGGTAGGTTGATCAAACTTGCCGTAACAAGCGGTCAAGCAGAGAGAGCCCCTGGACTACTGTGTAGGGTGTGTATTGTTGCCTAGGGTGATGCTCTGGATTTTGTTCTTACCCTCATAATTTTCTCTTGTCCCATCATGATCACCCCTGAAAGCAGGAGGATCCAAAAAAAAAGGAAACAGGGGCTCCAAGTATGATGCAAAAAGGAATGAAACTTAATGCAAAATCCTACGAATTGAAAATGCATGAAATGGAGAAAGCATGAAGCGAATTGAACGCAAAACAAAAAGCCAATGCAAAAAATAGTCCTTTCTTTTATTGATGTGTTTGAGAATTGATTTTGAGATTCACCTCCTCCCATTTTAGGGGCGAGGAGCGTTAAATTTGTTTCTTTGTTACATCCATGGAGGCCATTCCTTCTTCTGCGTGCCCACATGTAAAGTGGGTGGACCAAACATTCTTTACCGCTTATGTATACAAATTTTGATTCCTCTCTGCTCCTCTAATGTCTAGATCCTACGTTCAAAGAAGCAAGAAATAGTCAGTAGCACCTATGGATGATGTGAGACGTGCAATTCCCAAGCCTACGATTAGTGCATGCAAGAAATAGATAAAATGATAACTAACATATATCCAAATGATCTAAAAAATTTGGGGGGCATGAAAACATCACGAGGAGGCATTGCAAAAGAACGATTAGGAAATTCTTCTTCGCGATTTGAATTTTCTGCAGGCGGGGAATGTTACTGCTGACAAGCGCGGAGATAGCACACTCAAAATGTAACCGGATAGCTACAAATCTCCCTAAAAAAAGTGGGGGTTAGCTAATTGTGGGAATTTTGGGACGATTTGTCCTCTAACACCTGGATATTGATGATGCCCTCTACAAGTTAGTAAAGACGGGAAAATGATAAAACATGATAAGATTTGCTCAAAACGTTACGAAATCGAAATTGCAAACTATCTAAGTAGCATAAAGATGAAATGCAAAATGAAAATGACGAAAGAACAATCTACCATAGATTCCTAGTCCATTTCCCAAGGGGGACGATTAGACACGCAACAATGAACGAGGGCGCACAGGGGGCAGCCACTGTTTGGGGCGCTAATTTTGCCACCAATCCACTTGGGATGGGTCCAAAATCTCTTGTAAAGTGTTGTCAGAAAATTGGGTGCTATTCTATGGCAAAATGTCAAGTTTTTGGGCTCAAGATTTGACCTTCCAATGGTCACCCAATGACCTCTTTTCGAAAAGAGATCACGGATGTGAAAGGCACAAATCAACTAAGGGTGTATAGAGGAGTAAAATGGTAGCACTGCTATTGCTTAAATAATCTGTCCCCTCCTCCTTTTCGGGAGTGAAAACTCACCTGGGTTGAACACCGAGGTCTCTTGATTGGGCCATGTAGAGGCACCGCAATCATGCCTTCCCGAAGGAGGAGATTCTTCACGATTGGGGGACCCTCATCGAATACCCTTGAAGTGCCCCCTAACGCTAAAAACTCTCACCCACACTCCCATGTGATGAAAGAAGAGCGGTAAAGTGGTGGATATGAGTTTGCAATTTGTCCAAGATTTGATTTTTGCCTATCAAACACGGATTCGCTTCACCTTGGAGAGATCCATGCGTGATAAATTCACCTAGATGGGTGAATCCTAGTTTGAATTTTTCCCTGGGTGGGGCGAATATTGAGGCAAGGTGTGAAGGTGCCAAATGGATTTCTAACCTTCCAAAACTCTTTGTGAGAGTGGTTAGGACCAGCTGTTTGACCTACGGGGAAACTGCCCTTGGAGTTTGTTGGTGTGTTCAATGTGATCAATGTTTGCGGTCCATAATCGGATTGGTATTGTTTTGGTGTCTACAACCTTAGCTAAGCGAAAGTCACTACAAGTTCTTACGATGTTGCTGCTCCTTCACCAAAATATCGAGCGCCGGAACCCTAATCAACTGTCTCTGAGTCCCCAACTATACCTTCACTTGTACTACCTCTAGATGGTTCTGTCACCTAGCCTCCACTTTAAGACTCTAGCATGGTCTCTGGCTCCTCCGTTGTTAGTAGAACTCTGACCAGTAGCTAGCCACCTTGAAGATCTCACCCATCTCCTCATCCCCATACTCCCTCTCCCCCTCTCTTTGCCAAATCTGCACGCGGGAGCCCTCTTTGGAGCTTTCTTTAACCTCGATTGCTTCTGACCCATCAATCGTTGAGACCTCATCCTCTTTGGTTGTTGTTCCAGCCACCTTCACCTCATGTCGTAGTATACACCTACAACATTTTGTACCCATACTAGATGGGCACCAAACCATTCCACATACTCTGGAGTCACCCTAACGTCATCCATATTGACCACATCCAATTGCTTGTCATCCTCTAGTACTCACCAAATTTTGGACGATAGTATCACCTCATCTCTTTGATGTCGATGTGCAGCAGCTCATCCAAGAACTCCTAAGGCAAACAAAAAGCGCCTCAACACCTCCGAAAATGTGGAGGTACTCCACCTCCTCATTCCTTCACCCAAATATACATCGGAGCCTACCCCTTGGATGCTTAAGCTACCTCTTGTCTCCATCCCATCTAGCTCTATCATGCTGCCTCCCTGCATGCTCTTACGAGTAAAGCCTAACCACATATCCTGTTACCATTGGCCGGTGTGTACCTCTCAACTAAGTGAACCTCCTCAACCACCCGCCCATCACCTACCTGTAAGGCTCATCCATATTCCATGGCTCATGGCAATCCCTAACGCGAGCTACCACAAAATGCTCCCAAGCCCGGCATCGTGGAGGCTACTCACCAATACCCTTTCTCTCCCTCTGCACCACCTCATACAACTCCTGGTATGAATTCGCCAATAAAGGGGTGCCCATGCATACTCCTCGAGGATCCGTCAATGAATCACTCACCAAACCCAATAGGTTCAAAAACTACACACTAGTGTTATTCGGTGGTACTATGTTCACTAACTTGAACATGATCAAGGTGAGGAGAGCAATCTAACTCCTTTCACCTTATACATTCTCAATGCAATATCCCTCCATCCCTCTAGGACTCCCACCATTGATCCTCAAATATTATCTCCATATTTGCCTTCTTATCCTTCCCAAAAACCACCTTCTCTCCCTCTATTGGCATCTTGAGAATGTGATAGACATCCTCAAGAGTGATAGTAGCCTCTTCGATCGGCAGCTAGAAAGTCCGTCTATCCGGGTCCCACCTCTCTATCAAAGCCGGGTACCCCTCGATAGCCCTCCACCACATCCAAGTACGCCGCACCCTCTAAACCCCTTACACCAACCTTCAATCATCTTCTAAAATTCCACATCCATGAAATGATACTGAAAAGCGATGTTGAGGCTCAATATCCCTCAGCTACAACAAATAAAAACACTTTGTTAGTTTTAAAAATTAAAAAAAAAAACAACAAAATAAAAAAATAATTTTTGCACAAACAAAACAAATGATCTGACGAGGACAAATGTATCCACTCCTCGGCGACACCAGACCCTCCATTTCCATCACCTGCACACTCCAATAGCCTCACCAAGCTCACAGACCACTCCACTCCTTAGCCCAGCTTCTCCAAATCAACGACTGCGAGGGAGTCCTCAAGTTTATAAATATTTTTATAGCTTTCACTAGCGCGTTGGACTTCGAGCCGTTCAACTTCTGTCTTGATTCACATGCCAGGGTGGAACGCATGGGCTCTACAATATTCCATATGCAGGTGCTGCCATGAGACACCGCGTGGGCACCTACAAAACGTGTGAAGATGTAGGTCGCACTAACAAAAAGAATAGAACAAAAGCTCTTAAAGCGGTAGCTCCATCATGCATAATGGCACAAAAATTCATCCGCAATCCTGCCATCATTGCCGATTTTGTGAAATTACAAATAGTTTTGCATGCATAATTTTTTTGAGAAAAAAAAAAATTTTCAAAAACACATGTTGCATTACAAAACACCCTGCCAGCCAAGGTCAAATTTTCACAAGTGACAGTCCACATTCTTTATCTACTTCACCATACCACCCAATTTTGCATATTGAATTGGTTACTTCTAAATAACTCATTTATAACATAATAATCAATTCTACATAATCAACAAAATCATCATTGCCATCAACATTCTTCCATCGTATCGTGCATATATCATTTATCCTTTTTATTTTATCTAGGTCATCAAAATGAACTCTTATATCTAACGCCTTAATCTATAAACTTGGCGATTACAGCGATAATAATCCATACAATTTGGTAGATGAATAATCTATGAAAGTAAGGACACTTGCTCATGATCAATCGAATTACTCTCATCGCCAAAAATCACAATCACATTTGGCACCTCATTTTTTTAACCTTGCCGAAAACAGATACTTTCACAATGATCATTGATGTCGCTTGTATGTGGGGAATAGAAAACACAAACAAATCATAATCACAAGCACTCTTTCATTTGACAACAACCATAATGAGGACATCAATAAGTTTGATTGGTTCCATCATGGAATTGGGAAAATTTCCACCAATCAATATCAACTTGCCATTGACAGTCATGCCGTCTTCATCCTTGACACACTCCAATGACGCCATTCGTGAATTATTCAATAAACATTGAATCATCCCAAATTAGAGCAACTACATTACAGTATGGTTTTTCATGACACAGTACATCTACTTGGTCATGAGCATCTACACTAGACAAATACCCTCTCAATGGTTGGGGCAAAATGGTATAGCATTTTCATCATTTCGTATCATCTACAATCACATGGTATTACCACCAACCCCCTTCCACACCGAGAAAAATGGTATCTCATTTTGTATCATTCATATCATCACAATCTTGCATTTCATCTTTCATTCATCAATTGCACAATTCACTACGTATTAATTTTTCAATTAAACATGAGATTACATTCATGACTCATTGTAGTAGAGTATAAAATTTTGAAAGTTACTTTTTCTTTTGTGTTCAGCATTGGTGTCAAATCCAATGACGAGAAAGATGTACCACGTGCCCCATGGCCCCCAGGTGTCTCGTATTTTGCCATATTGTGTTTCACAACATGGTACAAAAAAGGGGCATATGTATGACACCAAATTACAACATTTAAACACGCATCCTAAACATTCCACCACCATTTTCCATTCCAATTCATGCTAATTATACCCAAATCCACCTTCTACTTCATTTTCTAGCCTAATTGGAGTTATTTTAACATTATTTTATAATATTTTATATTTTTTATATCATATTTTTATTATATTTATTATAAAATATACAAAACTTCAATTAAGCCTCAACCCTCCAGTCAGATTCAATCTACACCCTCCATTTTCATTTAATCCATGTCACATGCAAAAAGTAATCGCCTTAGGATCAGGATTGTCAATACTCTTAGCCACGATCAAAAGTGTAAAGGCTAAAACCTAAAAAACCTAAAATTTAGATTATAGTTGAGGCATTTGCCAAATACCCAAACTCAAGCTGGAACATTGGAATTTGGAGAATTAGACATTACCACAGAATTATTGGTGGTAATATACAATCCTAAAGTCTGAATCCCTAACCCTCCATAAGACTTTTTGTTGTTCGAGTCATCATCCATTAATCCTCCATCACATACAACCCCATCCATCCATAGCATTCTCACCATCACCTAGATCTACTTCTCTGATTCTGCCCCAACCTGCAGGACGTCATCCGAGGCTTACGAGGGTCATTAGAGGGCATGGGAAGCCTCACCGGAGCTTGTTGTATATCATGGAAGCTATCTCAGGATCTGTTGTACCTACGGGTACCCAAATCCTATGAAGCTGCATCTGAGTCACTACAAGTGCACGTCTAAGTCTACCATCATAAAAAACCCCAATCTAAAGCTTAACGCATCATTAGGATTTCGACTATCGAATCTACAATAGCTAAAAAAGCGGGTAAATCATATTGTATGTATTTTATTTAGTAATTTGACTTGCATGCTCTCTTTATTTATTATTAAACTAGGGTTTTTTTATTAATGCTGAGGCCTCACACTATGGAGCCCTCCACCGGAGTATTACTAACTCTCTTTATTTTACTTTTGTCCGGTCTACAAATTTCTATTTATTTGATGATTTTGAAAGGCGTAGTCCCAACTTGGATATCTGAGCCCACTCAACATGTTGAGATCAGGAACACACTAGAATCTAGAACACTTCTGCTTATACTGACTAAGTTTAAAGACTGCTTTGCAACAATCTATTGTATCAAATATTGGCATTAAACGATGATTGTAATAAAAGGTTGTCCAAACTCCCCCATCTTATTGAATAAAATATTTGTGCAATCTTGTATCTCACTTTAATGTTGATTTTTGATATTCTATATTAAGTGCTTAAGTATTCTTGCATCTGATGGTGTAAAGTGAATCAAGGTTTGATTCTACAATGGAATCTGAAATTTAACTTGCATGATTGCTAAACACAACAGGCTGGATAGTAGCTAAATTTGGTGACATATGGATACCTTAATGATGTCAACTTTTATGGGCAAGTCGTCCAAAATAGAAGATACATGGTATCTTGTAATAATATTGATGATGATTGACCATTGAAAATATTAAAAACAATCATTCTTTGGGAACTTAGTATGACACTAGGATATTGGTAAAATTTTGGAGGAGTTGAATCAAGAAGTCATGAATAAATAATTAGTGAAAGAATTATTTGATGATGAATATCTCAGATATTGTCAAAAGAAATATACTTGGACTAAGAGGAGATATAGAACACATTTCAAAGTTAGAAGGCTTAGAAGGTTCCTAGTGAAATAATGTATCTGTTGGTTTATTTTCATCCTATCAAACCACATAGTCAAAGTTCCATATAGGATAATGATATGTATTAAATAGTGGACAAAACCTTTTTAAGACGGAGAATCATTCAAATATATTTTTAGGTTAGATGTATCACAATTCATCACTTTGGTTGAAAGTACTTGGTAATATGAGTCTTGACAACTAATCCTAAGAGATATTGAAAAGAAATTCATGATCTCAAAAACAACTGTATGAAAGTAAACTTATTAAATGACTTAAATTCAAGATAGAAAACATCATACTTCTTCTTGGGATAAAAAACAAAGTGAAAGTTGGAACTATCATCCTCTACCACATAAGAGATGAAGAGCACAACAAAACCTCTGCAAGATATATATGAAAATAATGAGCTCCTCAAAGATGACTTGGTTGAAAAAGGTGATAAGAACACCAATTATTTCGTCTTGAACAATGCAAAACTATGAGAGAACCACAATTAGAAAGGAGCAAACGCCAAAGATAGAAATGTCTGGAGAAAGAAACAAGTCAAAGAGGTTAGCAAGCAAGCATTTTAACTATTGACAAAAGAACATGGAATATTCAAGCTCAAGTTGATTTTGCAAAAAAATATTCGATAGTTCTATAATAAGAGAAATAGAAAATTAACAAACCACTCAAAATAGGACAAGTTATAGAAGTTGACAACTTATTTAGAAGGATAAAGCTCCAGGTCCTGAAGTGGGTTCATCAATAACTTTACTAGCAATTTTTACCTTAATGCCAAATATCTATTGAAGATGATTGAAAGTGTCGAGTAAAAGGTAAGCTCTTGGGTGCTGTCAACTCCACTTTTTTAACATTATTAAAAGAAGATAAATTTTATGATTTTTTTGAATTTAGACCAGTCTCACTATGCAATTCCTCTTACCAAAATTATCTCAAAAATGTGTCAACCATAAAAAATTGGAAAATTAATTCTTTGAAGAGCAAGGAGGATTCATCTGAGAAAAATATGCCAACATTATGACGCATGAAGCTACCTTACACTATTTAAAGGAATCCCAAGAAGAGCATATATGTTGTTGATATGGCTAATACCTTTGATAGGTGAATATTCAAATTATTGAATGAAATGTTATTAAGTTTAGATTCCCTTGATTACAAGATAGATTGAATCGTACATCACTAGCCTTGGATCCCCAGCATGGTCAATAGAACAGCAAACCTTTTCAAAACTACAAGGGACATCGAGACACACTTCAACCTTTATCCTCATGTCTTTACATCCTACTATCAAATACTCTAGGGAGATCTCTCAACAAGCTAAGAAGGGACCAAATAGGTATTAGAGCAGCTATGAGATACAAACAACAAGTTGCTGTATGAGTTTATTTATGGCACCATTCTTACTCGAGAGAGCATTAAGGAAAATGTGGGGTGTATAAAGAAGATACTTAGATGGTTCACACAATCCATTGGAAGGTATTAATTAACATAAAATGACTAATTTTCACCAAAACACCTCAAGCCCAAAATATAAAGTTGATTTAATCCACTGAGTTAAAACAGGAAAGAACAATAATTTAGGTATCTTGGAGTCAGTGGGTTCTAGACCTAAGTATATTTAGGTCAATTCTAGAAAAAGTTGATTAGAAAATTTAGAACTATATGTGGCTATTTCCAGTTTTGTGAAGCAAAATAGTGTTGATTAAATCAATTCTATCACTCTCCCAATATATCAATTTTTAGAACATCATACTCTGACATTCTTCATGATTGATGGCATAAATCAAAAAATTCCTACTGGAAGTGGGAAGAAAATAGAAAGGAAGAAATTC